>DWKA01000172.1:0-20762 GCA_018249155.1 Panoquina ocola ocola
TTTTGTTATTAAAATTTTGTAAATCACCCAAACCTTCTTTAAATAGCTAAATGTTTTGGGTAAGCCCAAGCGGACGGTAAACTGTACAATAAAAATATTCAGAAGTGGGATAGAGGGGCACCTAGTACGTTTTAACTGTACCTACTGTTCACAAGACTAATAATAACACATAATGTACTAGTTACAAATTTTACCTTGCAATCAATACAACGAATCAACAAAATTCACTTGACTGTATGATGATATAGTTGGATTTTCGACAAATCGGAAATTATGCCTTTTTACACGTAAGTGTACAATGCAAGTGTGAACTGTCTTTACTGGTAAACAATGAGACATAATATTCTATTGATGACTAGCCCTACCCTACTTATTTGGTAGATAAACAATGACTGTAAAAGCGGAAATTATAGAATAGACATAAAGTACTAACAAAAAAAAATCGCGAGATAGCTGGACGGATTGTAAGAGTTCACTTCTTATTTTTTTCTAATGCTTCGACGCTTCTAAGACACGAACCCCACATTGAAACAAATTGTAAGCTCCAAGCCAACTTAATTGTGAAGAAACACCAAAAGATACAAATATTGTAACAATATTTGTAAAATTGTCATAATAAATGCATAAATAATAATTCCCTGTGTTGCGGGTGGCATGGACAACTCAAGCGATAACACACTACTCACACCCATGATCCGAGAACAAACATTTATCTGCATTAATATTTAGCCTGACCGAGAATCGAACCCGGGCCCTCTCGTTATGCATACCAACTAGGCTAGGCCAAATATTGCTAGTAAGGCCAAATATTGCTGGTAAGGCCAAATATTGCTGGTAAGGCCAAATACTGCTGGTAAGGCCAAATATTGCCAGTAAGGCCAAATATTGCTAGTAAAGCCAAAAATTTCTAGTAATGGCCAGTGTGATGTACCTTGAAGGTCTTCTCCTTGCCATGCACGGTCTTCTCCTTGGTGGGCAGTACAGTGGATTCCAGGTGGTGTGCCGGCTGCGAGATCTGGTGACTGTGCCCGTGGAGACCCGATGTCATCTGGAAGTGTGATATAATCATTTATGTTATTCATTATTTCTTTCGCTATTGCTTCTTATCCATAATAATGCACTTCTCCGAAATGGTGGAGATTAAAAAAAATAAGCGCATAAGTGTATCTATGGTACCTACTTATATGAATAATTATTTTTTTGATTCGATTACGAAATTTAATGCTATATGCAGACCAAGTATGTATTTTGTCACAAGTAAATTATCACTTGCTTGTGGGGAACTATGGCCTGTACCTCTCACATTGTGAGAGGAGACCTGAGCCCAGCAGTAGAAGAATAATAATCATAGATAGTAATGATGATGATGTATTTGTACTAGTCTAGAGGACCATAGTATTATAATCGGTAATCAGTCTTAACTTTTCCTCAAAAAAATATTCTTATCAGGCGTGTCATAACATCGTCAAGTTTGCCTTATAAACATAAATCTACTTCGTGAATGTGATGGATGATCTTATTTTTAAAACACCAGGATATTAATGGTATAGTAATCACAGTTTATACAGTTCAAATAGACCGTTTATTATTAGTTAAATGATAAAGAACTAAAAGTACTTATGTACATTTATTGAAATTAGTAGACCTATACATATAAAAAAATCAATAAATTTTTATTTACGTTACAATAATAGTAAAACTGATAGTAAAAATATTTTAAAATACAAGCTGTTATTTATAATCGTTAAAGCTAAGGAAATATAATTTTGAAACAAAATGAAATAAATAACACCCATCGTTTTTCAATATTCGGAATCCAAAGGTTTATGTTCATCGGGAATTTGATTATCAAATCCATTTACAAAGTAGAAAACAAAAACTTTTTTAGGAAACTTAACAGGTAATCAATATTATTTAAATATTTTCACACAACGTACACAATAGACCCTATTACATGTAACCAGAAAAAAATCGGGCTGTTTCGTTCAAATAAACACTCCATGAATTAATTTTCAATTCTTACCAAAAGTCCATTGAGCCATTTTGTTAGATACTTATCCGGGATCTCAATCGTAACATTAACACTAATGACAGTCATCCCTTAACGCTGTTATTGCACACAAAATTAAATAAATTAACTTTAAATGTTTATCGTGATCAACATTTATAATTAAAGATTTACTAAATTTTAAAACCATTTCAATTTCTTAATAACACACGAGCTGAATTCGTTACGCTGTTAAACTGTGATATGAAATGACTTCGACAATAATTAATGTATGACCACTTCGGTATGACTTTTGTATGACTACAATTTTCCTAGTTGAGACGTGACTTTTGAAACGAACGCCGTATGTATGGGGTTTTATCAGTGACGTGTGGTAAAAGAAAACCACTAAGTTTAGTTAGTCATTGTTAAATGAGTTTTTAATCAGATAAAAACAATTTGACACTATGTGTTCGCTTTTATGCTCCATAAAAACAATTCTATTTTTTTTATTACACATAATTATAAAAATAGCAAGGAAACAAACATTTTAAATTAATGGATGTTCCATTTTGTTCTAAGGTAAGGACTAAAAATTATTAAGAATACCAATTACATACCCAAAAATTAATTATTCCACGTTTTAATCATCACAAAACTAAACTTTCGTACACAAACCATTATGTAACAAGATAAAAAAATTAAGTACATTGACGAAATGCACAAAAAGTTTCCATAGCTTTTAAACAAAAAAAATAAACCTCACGGAAGATTGTCCTAAAATGACCGGCGATCGACTGTCACTGCACCATTCACAACAAACAACGTGATAAAAAAATATGAAAACACATAAATAAGGTCCTTTTCACATAAGAATAAAACCCGCCTACACACGAATCTAGACACATTGTGACTGGGAAAATATTCTATCTGACTTTTGTTTCACAACACATTCTGTAGCTCGTGTCCAGTTGATAGAGCTATATGAGTAAATAAATACGAATTTTAGCAATACAATGACAAGGTCGCCATTATGCCCGCGAACGGATAAGGTATAACGTAAGTCAATACATACGGTTGATCAAATAATAATTTATTAGCTCAATTTATCATTATCATAACCCTAAGGCATCATCCCTTATCATTATGTCTTAACAGCAATGATCTAAAAATAAAATTAACAATTTCGATTCAGCCATGCGACGGAACGATTTTGTAAATCGTCAACATGTGAACGAAAACCATGGAATGTCAAGATTTTCTTTATCCAAAATATGATAACTGACTTTAATTTCGTAAGTGCGTTCAAAAATCGCAGCGTCTGACCAGCCGCATACGACACATGCTGACATGCTGGATAGAGACTGTGCATTACGGATAGCGAGGCGATGAGTATGACGGCACAATCATTACTGGAAAAGGATTTGATAAGGCGTCAGAGTTATCAGCCCGTGTGTGATGTAACGGCATACCGCGCCGCTGATAGAAGGTCGACCCACAATTACGTGTTAAACGTAATTAGATCGTTGTTTGATGAGAAAAACCATCGAAAACTTGACCTTGACATTGTATTTACGCGGAACACACATTGTAGTTCCGTTTTTTAATGTAAGTACAGGTAAATATAACCACCATTGCGAGAAAGTTACCATAATATACTGATTAGAAAACAAAGCTGACATAAAAGGAGATAATTATATTACCGCGCAAAAACAAAGACGTAAGTATCAAGATTAAAAGAAAACGTACTATTATCACTCACTTTTGCGAGTTTTAACGACACTGGTAATGGCGGTGACGTTGATAATGATAAACAACATCATATTCCTAAAATTGTGGAAGGTGATGATAACGTTAAGATTAATTCCGACCTAAAAGATTACCACCTATCTATCAATGTCTGTAAACAATTGTAAGGTTATGTTTTTCTTTTAATTCATACAGCTATTACTCAACCAATGTCGAAAGCTCGTGCAACACTGACTCATGTTTATTACAAGATTGATCAAAGCAAGCAGATAACAGTTTGGAAGAGTCTAATAATATAACAAGTTTTGGCTGCAATTAGACCAGATTCAGAATCAAGTCCTATCAAATTTATAGTTCTGATTAAAAACTTATCCTTAGCATTATGTAATGCGACTACTTTATTTACATATAAAGACAATTCTCCTAATCTGTTTATCTGCATATCTACACCGGTCTTTCTCAAAGTGGCCGATAACGTATCCTTGGACGCTAAAGATTTTAAAAGGGGCGGTAGAAGTCATTAAAACATGAATCAATAAACATATTTACCGGTAATTAAGATGTTAGTAGGCTTAAAGAAATTGTTTACTTGAAAGTGTGCTGTGATTGAAATAACTTTTACAACCATGATCTATCTATACAATGCAGGTTAAAAAATAAAAAAAAGAATGATAATGCAACGGGTATAACACAAATATTTATCATCGAAACCGCTAATGAAACTGTGCCACTAACTTATGCCAGTACCATACATATTTTTTAGCAGAACAGTATGCCTTTTGTAGCGTTTTGCAGGTCTACTACTACTGACGTTTCTAGAGATTCTAGATGTGGGATATATCCCTCAACACCTGGTGCTGTGCTTCATAGCAGCACACGAACTTCAAACCACTTGACATTTACCTCAGATAAATGAGCAATAATTATTTAATATCAATCCAAAACGCAAAATCACGTAGTTTCAGTAGCCAAAACATGTGATATTTGTACCTGTCGGATAGTGTAGGTAGGAAATTTTAAAGCTATATGTCAGTGTCAGCCGAAAATATTAATTTACCTGGACTAACATACAAAAGAAATAAAGGGGGGTAAGGTAATGGGATTATGTGCATTAACTATAAGCTAAGACATGTTACATTTTATCGAATTTGGTAACAGGTTTAGGAAAGTTTAAATTTTACAAAACGCGTTGATTCGGACTACAATGCATTGTAATGTAAGTGTGAATTAAGATTTGACTTAAGGTTGACATCAGATGAGGAACCTCTTTAATTGTGAATTGTTAATTTAATAGTTACTTTTCAAAATATTATCTACCTTATTATTATTATCAAACTGTATGCACCAGAAACACTCCCCAGATAAAATCTTACAATATTTAGACATCAAGCCAAAAAGACGCTTGTCTTCGTTTATTTCGCCGCTCGTAAAGATCAGTGCAGATGGTAGAAGCGTTTTTTTTTCTATCCAAACATTTTATTGAAGTTCGATCAGTGGAACGTTGTACGACCAACCGTAATGGCACAGGAATTTTTATCGCCAGAACCACAAGCGCATACCTATGTAACTAGATTTTAGATCGCCTAGATTAGACTATACTGTATCTTGCTTCTGCTGCTTCTAGTACTGTGTTAATGACCGCATATCTGATGCTTTGATACAGAACGGGTCCTAGGTTCGATTTTGTGCAGATGGTTAACTATGCTAACAGTATAAATAATTGATGTCTGTAAATGACTTTGTAGTTGATAATGCTCAAAAGTACCCATCAGTTTTTTATATTTTTTCACCAGTTGGATGAAGTCATTTATTTACGTGACATTTTTAATACGATATTATACTTTGAGGCTCAATATAAACTTATTAAGCTATGTAGGTACATGGAATATAATATGTTTTCCCTCCCGTCAAACTGTCCTTTCCGAAGTTTATCACAGGTGTCGATGGATAACAGGAGACGGTGGACTGTAAGCTCGTTTGTTACCTTTGTTCCATACAAAAAATATTATTTAATATGAAACGCAAAATACAAAATAAAAAAAATTCCTACATCATTACTACTTTACAAATTCATTTACCATTATTGTAATGTGACTGATAATTCAGAGATAATTATAATGCTTAATTACTGACCATTCTATCGTAGTCACTTAACAATTAATAATTATATAATAACAAATTAATTGTTTAATGTTATGTGGGAAAGGGCATTAACCGATAGGGGAAAAATATCTTAGAAATGTCGACAGCCGCGGCAAATAAGGAAAATTGAATATCTTTATATACGTAAAGCGAAAAGCTTGGTAGGTACCTAGTACCTACCCCTTTGTAAATAACAGATAAATAATTAAAATACGCTACTTATGGAGCGTGCATAATTCCTGCAGGTCATTTGAGGTTATACACACAATCAAACTAACAATAGGACAGTCATTGGCCTCGATTGGCCTCTGTTTCTTGAAAAGGTTTGACAACCTTACCCTATTGGTTTAAGAATTCAAGCATGAAGTTTGTTTTTATTTGACTTTTTCAGGCGTAAACCTGCTAACGTGGTTACGTAATAAATGCATATAAAATGACAATAATAAAAACAAAAATGTTAAGAGCAAGTCTACATTAAAACCACAACATTTTAATGTAATCTACAAATTCGGCTTCGATTTCAATAAATTATAATAACGTGATTGCATTAGTATTATTAGTAGGGAATAAATTAGATTCCAATTACTTTTGCAAATTTTTATTTTTGTTTTATACATTTCATCTGATATGGTCTCTTCTGGACTGTTCTATACCGGAATGATAATTTTCTAAAAATAACACTGAATCACATTGGGTAATTTTCTAACTTTTGTAGATATAACACGTTTTAAGTTCTATTAGGTCAAATGTTTACATTAAATCATTCTTTAGTGCAATGGTATTTATGTGGTATGGGATTTAGGTACATAAATACACGTATATACTAATAGACGCCATAAAAGATCATCATTCAGAAGTTGGAGGCATAAAATCAGATGCATAGATCTCATAGTTCGTTTGTATTTTCGATTTTTCGCAGGATATCCGGTTTTTAAATCACAATTCACCAAATATCATCTCAGCCATTGAAAATTCCTGAACATATTATTTAAGAATAATATGAATGTAAGTGGGGGTGTACTGAGGTCCCACACCCTTGGATTTCTTTTGATCCGTCGATCATGCTACACCTATGTAAAATCCCTATATAATGTGTACACAGGTATTTTCCATGTGTACGTGAATGACGCTGAGCTTAAAGTTTTTACCACACCAGCGAATTTAATGTTAAGTAACGTCTACAATGCTCGTTACCGATACCTACATGCGAAGAGGCTATTGGCGTGTATGTACCAATTATAACACTAGTACAATCTCCAACAAAATCGAAAGACACTACTGAATGTTTGATCAACAAATTCCTGCGAATCGTTGCATTATGCTGACCAGACGAGACAAATAAAAATTCTGACATTCACACTGGCTATTTGGACATGTATTTATCACGGGGTGTCTAGAAATAACGTGTAATGACTATATTATAGGTATCCTAATAAAAGGTCTTCGCTTTTGCCGCCCCTCAATAATGGCGCCTGGTGCAGTTGCACCACTCACAACCCTATGGCCTGATATTGCCGAATGGATAGGAATTATAATAATATGGGTTAAATCGTCTCTATAACATTGTCTAGAGGAAATATAAAGTAATGAATGCCAGAAAATTATCATCCAAAGACGAGACGTCATAGATTTAGTCTTTGGCAGGATATTAAATTACGAACTAATGGCATTGTATAATATAACAATTTTCGCTTCGTGTGAGTAAAGTGAAAAAATCTAAATGTTAATGGCTAAGAGTAGAAGTAATTAATACAATAATATTCACAGATAATATTGTTGTTCTGTTTTGTTTGTTTTCACATACCTATTATGAAGAAATCAAATATTTCATTATTGGTGATGTCTATGGAAAATAAAACAAAAAAAGTAGATAATTGTGATCATATAGAACCGCGAGAACACTAATTTGAGATTCGGCACTAAGTTAGAATATAAATTAACTAATTGAGGAGTTGGTGGATCTTATATAAATAAATAAAATAAATCTAACTTCTGACTAACTGATCTGACTCACACATTTTTTTTAAATTCAACGTTTTCTCATCTCGCAAACAATGCACACAGGATGACGGTCCAACATGATTAATACATAATGAAAGATACACGAGTTACTTACACGAACTACGCAATCTCCATTCAACCAGCAAGATTTTCTTAATCAGGCCTTAACGAGATGACCGTTCGAGTGTTTCATGTAACCACGATGATTCTATAAAACTGTTTACAATTTGCATCGCGGTGCCTCTGAAGCATTGCCCACGGGGGGAGATCAAATTGATACTGCGTTCTATTTATAAACCTACTCCAGAGTTTAAGATGACATATAAAAATATATATTTATATGTGTGAGGAGAAATCCTTTGCACACTATTTGTTTTTAACCATACACGCAGGTAAGAGTTTAAAACTGTACGAATAAAATTAATATTTAAACGTATAATAAATACATTATTAAACAAAATAAAACATTACTCTTTGATATATGAAATTGTGGTCGATGCAAGACAGAAGTATATAGTTTCAAAATATTAAAATATTATATTACAGGGTCTTGTTTTGATATCTCAAATTGCAATATTAAAGACCTGACGATTTGTTATTGGACCACTTCGCCCTGTCCTCTACACATCCTGAAGGTTGTTATCTTAGTGCAGGTTTACAATTAGGTCCGATAAATGTACAATTTTTGGCCTCTACAAAAAATAATTTATCAATTTTATTCTGTTAACAACTTTTACGCAGAAACATACCTAATAAGTTTTGGTAGCACGATTTTGCTAACACTAGGCTAAAAAAAGCACAACACCCTTCGATTTAAACGCAACGATATTTCGGCACCCAAAATAATAACACACACAATTTGAACACAAACTACACTACAAAGTGACAACAATTGGCCCAACTTTGTTTTTTTATTCGCGTATAAATATTTGCAAGACCGAAATATAATAAACTGTCGTGATGTGACGGGGTCTCCGAGTGCACGATCGGAGCTACAACTAGGTGGACCCATGTAGGGAGGCCATCATTTAATTCAATAAGTAAGGACAAGGATCACCAGTATTTCTAACTTTTTGCGTGTTCGTTACTCGCTTCGCTACAGAAAACCTAATTCAAATTAATTTAATAATATATTTAGATATCATTGATACACTTATGCTCGTATTTTTTTACTTTACCATTACTAAAGCACTTTTTCAAAACGGGAATAGAAGCAAAAAAATGACGTTTACAAGTGTACTTAAAAAATATGTAAGTGGTTAAAATTAAAATAATGATTTTGAATTTTAATATGAATGATGTCTAAAAAAAGAAAATTTAAAAAGTTTATTTTCAGACACAAACTTTTTAAGGAACAAATCGAGAGCACTCATGGCCACCCTAGTCGTGGCTCAATTGACCTCAAGTGTCCAAGTGCCGTCCACCCACACATGAGTGATGTACGCGCTTCCTCGGTTGGGACCTTTGTCATCTTTGTATATGCTAATCCTGGTGCGGATAGGTGCGCTAATTTGTTTGTTTGCATGTCCCGGAGGTCAAAGGTGAAGGTCAAACAACAAAGCTGCCTTTTTGTTGCATCTAAACTCTCAGGATAATATCGACAACCGGTGCCTAAAGATAACATCGTTAGGTAGTTGCTAAAATGCTAATTTCTACCTATATAAGTAGCTAGATATCTTTGCTAAACTGCAGACGGACGGACATGACGAAACTATAAGGATTCCATTTTGGCTACGGAATTTTAGAAATAATGTATAAAGAAATATTACCTGTCCATATCTTGACGAGGCTAGATGCACGTTGCGATTCTTGAGCGAAAAGTCGGGCCTTTTACCCAGGCCGTAGTTGCTCTTGGTCTGCGACATGAACTTCTTTGGTCTATCCAGCCGCTCCGTGGACCCCGACTCCTCATCCTGCTTGGAGGTGGACGGGATCCCCCGGTACGCTCCCCGTGTACCCCTGATCGTCTTCTCCGGGCTCTTGTCCTGCTTCCGTGTGATAAGGTTGTCCTTCCTCTGCTTGGTGCTCCGCAAAGATACGTTGGAGGCCATATTGTCCATATTGATCCATCAAAGACCACAAACGAACCCCCCTCTCAATAACCCCTATCGTAGGTACTCATTGTGATGCTCAGAATCTAACCTACACGAATGCAATAAAAGCTAATGCAACTCCACCTCAGTGTGGCATATACAATACATTTTCGAGCCCCCACTAAGTTCGCTTTATAATCTACGCGAATAATGAGCTATAAAATAATAATGGGCTACAAGCTATAAATTAATAATAAATAAATAACTAATTCCGTCTTTTGATTCTCTCTCTCAATGTTGGCATCCTTTTCTAGCGTCAGCCCCGAACGTTCCCTATACTAAAAAAACTAATTCTAATGTGTAAACAGTCTTCAGGAAGATTTTGGAAAGTTATTGCGGGATTGGGTTGTTTACTGATGTTATCTGAAACAAACAAAAGTGTTGTTTGGTTAATGTTCGAACACTTAAATGAATGGTGGCGATGGTTTTGCAGTGACATTCAAAAAATTATAAACAGCGGAGATATTTACGTGGATCTTGTGTAAATGGTTGCAAGTTTAGTTATAGTTAAGAATGCCGTGTAAGAAAGTCTCATCATCAATCAGTAGGTAATTTTTAATTAATACCTATGATGGTAGAGAGACAATATCAATATTTATAATTATGAAAATGGATGTGATATCCTTTTTTATTCAATTTTATTGCATAACACCCATCATGTTTAACTTAACGGTGCTTACATAATTTAAATAAACGTTACCACTGAAATAGTACACTGTAATTCAACGTCTAAGTCAAAGTTTTAGGAGTAAACTTTGCTGGCGCCTAGTATCTCAAAGTACAAGTTTCACAATAATACATATCTAGTAAAACCAAAGTTTCAATCATCTTGAACCTTCCGACCAACCTATAAATTTTATTACCACTAAAGCAACGCACTTCGCCCCAGACAGACTGTGGAACATAAAAGTTTTAACCAAACCAAAGAAACATAATCATAAAACAGCATTCTCTGATACTACGAACTATCTAACTTCCTACTGATGTTCATATGGTAAAAACTGTAATACACTGATACAATAAAGTAGGCCTAATGAAACTTTTAACATTAACTTTAACAAGCCATCAGAGGCGCGTTTGAAACGTGAATCACTTTGCGTGCCTTGACCAAGTAACTTATGTAACTAAGAAATTGATCTACAGCTTAGCCAAAAGACTCGAAGGTGAAGATTAGGGCAACAAAAAAGATCGTTATTAGTCCGCAGCAAGGATTAAAACTAAATCATGATGGAATACACATGTATGAGCGCGTAAACTGAAATCACACGAGCGTAAAATCCATACTTAAGATCACTTACATACATAAATTGAATAAGCTTTCAATCTTATCACACCAGATACGATAACAGTAACAAATGACTGTGTCAAAGTTCATTAACATTAAGCATTCGCAATACGGAGACATATCAATCGACTGTAAATCACAGATGATAAGAGGCGCATGTACAATTTTGATAGTAATAATTTTTAAACGGTCGTAAAACTCTTGATTTATACGCACCAGACGTACACGGTACTAAAGATTAGTGCTGATTCAGTTACTGTCTCGACAGTTCCCAAAATCCGTTCGCGAAGGCAGTTTTTAAAGGACTTCTATAAATGCGGAGGGGGAAGAATTTCTTTTTAAATAATATAAAAAAATATCTCGTCAAAATTCCCTATCTATTACAAAGAAGACACCACACAGTTAAACGAAATTCTAAATCAAATGAATCCCTAAAATAACCTTTCTTTACACTACCAAACACAAAAACTACATAATGTTTCACAAACCAAATCCATGGAACCCTGCAAAGCTGGGACTGCATACATTACTGTCAACCTCGAATTAACCTAATCTATCGAAACCAAATATACTTACATAAGAGATTGCCTCTAATTACTATTAAAGCTGAAAGTAGGTCGCCGAGATTCGATAGCAATATTTAATCCGCAATTGAATAGAGTTCAAAGAACTAATGGATAGTCGCAAAGTAATGTTTCTTATCTCACATTTAAGTCCTCCTCGTAATCCCACGTGAGACCTTCGTAGAGATCGCATTAAATCCAGAATTCTCCAGAACATTACTTCGTGCACAACCAATTAACCAAAACAAAACGGGTCTAGGTCTAACAGACGTAATTCTGATCAGTCTGAATTTTTTCTAAGACCTTCAAGTTCAAACTGGTTATCAGCATCAAATGGAAACGCAACTCGAAGATCAGGAATAAACCAAATGCAACTAGCTAGTAATACGTACCGGCTAATCGCCCACCAGAAGCGAGCTGTGACGCAGAGCCACAATCATTCATTCCTCGGCCAATTACAGGCAAAAATGGAATGATTAAAAAAACCTAAAACCGAAAGGTATTCGAGCCAAGGTCTATTGTGATATCGAAGCGTGCGTCATCGCATCATTGTTAGTTAAGGGTGCTTATCAGAAAACAAAACCTTCGGGCATAAGGAGCCCCGATCGAAGTTACATCCAACCCCAAGGGTCAAGAAATTCTAAAAGACACGATGAAAATAAAGACAGACATAAATCATGCAAGTTAAACTTTACCCACTTCTCAGTGATCGATTGAACTGGAAATAAAAGGACGCAAACCGATCGAGTTTGGGCTCTTTTGATTTGTTCGGAGCACTCAGGTCTTAGATGATAACTATGTAAGGTCTGATAATAAAAGGGGATTGCTATAATATACCTAGTAAAATGGCGTTATTAGTTTTTTAAACCATAATCATTTACTGACATTGATACCTCAATATGTATAACCCTCTTTTACTATGTACAATTCAATGACGTCACTGCGATATATCATAGTAAAGAGTAACCATTATTTACGCAAGACAAGTGTGATAAGATTAGCAATAATAGACACAGTAGCCAATGAGTTGCTGGGCGCAGGGCAAAGGCCCCGGGCTTTTATTATAGAAATTACAATAAAATCAATTTATACAGTCAAGTTAGTGCAAGCGTGTCATAAACTACGTAGTTAACTAGTAGGTACCTAGTTAAAAATATTCTTCATTGCATGCAACAATATTGTTTTTAAAGTTTGTTTATTACCCTGTAATTGTGCATTCATGCGACAGTTTAAAAAACAAATATTACGCACAGTTAGTTCAGTAACAGAATGACTTTTATCACGAAAACATTTGTTTAATATTTATTACTGTCATTATGTTATCTTTAAGTCACAATTGCTTGTTTCTTGTTTTACACAAAGTATAGAACTATGGGTATGACGAATAACTAAAATTATCTGATAGTCGACATAAACTAACTGCAAAACACGCTCCTAATGCATCTCGGAAATAGATCGACTACTTACTCGTACCTTTCTATATTTTATGCCCAAATAAAAACATCATTGGAAATAAACGGAAATGCAATTTCAGAAAACTTTAGTTACATTCAAATATAAAATAAGCCGCATAATATATGATCCATATATGAGTTTTAAAACTATTAAAAATAATGAAATAGCAACCCTTAACATAACTGGGTAAAAATTTTTTGACACAAAACACATCGCATATTGTATCATAGGTCACGTAAGTATTCCGCATTGGAAACAATTCCATTAATGTATGCTGTTCAAAAGAGGTCGGCTAAGGGCCCGGTTATTCGATAATAGAACAGCAAAAGTGCCATTCACCTGGTAAGAGGTCAGTGGTGCAGAAAAAATCAATAAGTGAGAAACCTCAAATTGGCACAAGGTTCGAAAGATGTTACCCAACTACGTCAATATGTATATTACGCCATTTATAGATAGTTTCGGCTAAATCTTTTTTTAAATCCTACTATCCTAATAATAATATAAATGCGAAAGTTTGAATGTTTGTTTGTCTATTTGTTACTCCTTCACACACAGAGTAACTTGGATTAACACATAGGATAGTTTTTATCCCGGAAGTCCCGCGGGATCGATCAAATTATCCGCGGGCGAAGCCGCGAGCGGAATCTAGTATCTACATATTATTATATTAGGGATAGTGTTGATCGAAGGAAATATACTTTTTAATTTTATATCATGGAATATTATGGAATGCATCTAAATAAAGTTAAATTTTACTTACTGTAACTTAATTTTTATTAAGGTATTTGAACATACTAGTCTGATATTTCTCGAAATCATAGTAAAATCAACAGGAATATATTTTTACATTACATAGTTGTTCGAAACATGAGTACACCATTTAATATTAAAATAACTATTTTCGTGTAGTTTATTTCCGTGCAATGCATTTTGATCAGTTTCACTGATAACTCGCTAATTTGTCCCAGTTGCTTCTATAATATTTGGCACACTCGACAACCCAACAAAAATACTAAGACCATTATAATATATAGTGAAATGTTATTGAAAGTTACAATTTATAACTTTCTAATAACCAATCTTTAATCTCAATTTCAATGCGGTACATACATCTTTCACGAGAATCTTATTTGATTCTAAGTAATATTTATTGAATTAAAAAATATATTTTCATTAAGTTTATTTACAGTATGTGAAATATAAATAGGTCATGATAACGTAATATTAGCAATCATTTAAAATTACCTATTTGATTTACAGTCTTTTTTAAACAGAACATTAATAAAAATTACATTATGTAATTTTAAATGGGAGGCCAATAAAAGCATGCCTATATTGCAAAAGAATTTTGAAGAAAACCACAGATCTGTCTAAAACAAATGTGACATAATTATTTAAAATATGTAAGTAAGCTCTAAAGGGCTCCACTCATGATACAATTTATCTGTACGATCCATCGCAACAGACAGATTGTAACGACGAATCGTTGGTGTATGGCAAGATTGTTAACGATTTTTTGCTTAATATTTGACATACACCAACGATTTATCGTTATGATCGGTCTGATGCGACGGATCGTACATATATATCGTATTGTGAGTGGAGCCCATAGTATACCTATAAAGTTACGAGGATTATAAAGTGGGTGTACCTGAAAATGTGTATTTAATTAGCAATCTTATAACTCCAAATTTACATGACAATAACACAAACTGACTGACATAGAGTGATATCTATAGATATAGGTAACATTACTACCATGAAAGCTTTTATTATTGAAAGGTTTTTCTGAAGGTAAACTATCTGACCTAGTTACAGATCAACATCAATCATTTGAGCTTGTTAGATGCTTCTGAGAAACCTCAAATTAGGGATGGCTGAGCCTCCTATTTACTCCTCCCAGTAATTTATTACATTGGAAAAAATTGTTGCTCGGTACAAAACCACTACATGATAAAAAGTGAATGATATGAAATTTGAATTTTTATTTGCCAACTTTTTTACTAACTATTCAATGGTGATTTTAGCTAATGATAAGAGCTAAGTAACTTGAGTTATAAGGGTGCAGTTGAAGCACAATGTGTAAAGAGGACATTCAAAGTTAAACTTATAAAACCATAAAGTTACATGCATTTTAACAAACACAGACTCCTCAAGGTAGCACAATCTTTACATAGCTGGGTGCAGGCAGTGATATTTACAAATCGGTGTGCGAAAACACATGTTGCATATTTTATCACTGGTCAGATAGCACTATGGGCCGTATGGCACGTCGGGTTATAGGTGCAGAGAGCTTGCGAAAATTAGCGGCTCCACAATCTTCTTTCGTCACGTACTAAACAACAAAACACTACATACGACACAATTAAAGAGAACTATGAGCCGGCGACCACATTATTGTTACGTACGAAAACACGGCCGTCGCACTGTCTGACCCCCGTCACGACGTCAAACAACCAGCCATTGCACTCGCTTTCCTCCGTGTTTTATTTAAAGACGTGCTAAAATCTGCAGACATCGGCCGTTTTATTGCAGTACGAATGGCGCATAGCTCGATCGAGCTAAATAAATAGAGTAAAAATTACACTGACACTAACGTCAAGCTCGTGAAACTATGTTACGGTGGAAAATCACACATTCTGTACCTTATAATCCACATTGTCTAGTATGCTTACAGTTTTACCGACTCACTATTCTTTCTTTGGCTAAATTGATATTGGATTCTATAAATACTTACAAATAAAAATCTGGAATCACACCATTGTTTTTTCTTCTGCACAATCAGTAAATCGATGTTGCTATATATTAAAAACAAGTTTCCGACAAAAGTGGGTCAAAATCATAGAGTTATTTTTATGTTATATTTCCTAATATTTTCTTCTTTCACTTTATTTATATTATGGTCATAGTAGATGCTGAAGTTATAAAGAGGAAACAAATTATGTTAAATAATTTAGCTTACCAAAAAATACGAATGTTTATAGTATTTTACGAAATATTCATTTAACTTAAATCTATTTTCCCAATCTATATATACTTTTGGCTTAACATGTTCATAAAAGATAGGAAAGATAACCAACCTGCAAAATCTACTATTTGTAAAATTATTAAATTATTTTCTATTTTTTACCAATTTAACTGGGAATAAAATAAATACTTATGGCAACATTATAAGTGAGTTACTTTATACGCAACATTTATTAAATGACAAGTTTTAAAGCAATAAAAACAAAACACTGAAATATTAATTACTACATTAAAATTCCACAAAAAGTATATAAAGAACAAATTCTCCTAAAATTATATATATATAATATCATGTGTCTACATCACTTTATAAAAAACAAATTCTTAAATAATATTTGAAAAGAAACGTATAGGTCCACAGAATCAAAAGACCCAACTGTCATGTCAAATAGTTATCGTTCTGAAACAATTTACTATATTGTCTTGTCATTAATCGAATTACAACAAATATTATTTTGTTAACTTTAAGAATAAAATATTTAACCAAATAATAGGAAATATATATACTAATAATAATTTAACACCGATATTCCGCTTAATAGTAACAATCTTGATGAACTACAACTTATCTATAACAAAGTCATGCAAGGAAGGAAAGGGTGTTCCTGAACAGAAAATTATGATGTCGATTGTGTACATGGCATAATTTTAATGTATTTTAATTTTACGTGAATTATGAAGTGATTTATTAGTACATATAAAATAATTATTTAAAATGGCATTCGTCAGTGCTGTGACCGGTGATGATTCCACGAAAAAATTTATGGATGTTTTACAAAACGACTTCAAGACACTCAGCTTAGAGACTAAGAAGAAATATCCTCAAATAAGAGAGGTATTTTTTTATTTTTCTATGCAATATATATTTAAGAACCTACCAACATGCGTCTATTTAACATCAAATTCGCTCAGTAAACATTACATATCAATCCCTTGAAAGTTCGATAATTAATCACATCCTGCTTAGAATATCCTTGTCATGTTAGAAAATTATCATAATCCTGATTTTATTATTTTTTATTTGTTTCCTTCTAAATATATTTAAAGATTAAACTTTAGTGAATCATTTCTTTTCCATTGTTATATGGTTTCCCTACTTAGATAGTCCAAGAATGAATTCTTACTACTGCACTGTGTTAGAAGTTAATATTGTGATTAATTTAATTGATGCATAATGCCGGTTATTCATCCTCCGTTCTACTGAACTGTTAGAATAGACCTATGTTTTTTTCTAACCTGCATGAGGTATCAGAAAATGCTGTACTAAAGTCTGTTCTTTTTGTGGAGTAATTTGACATTTTGTGGGTTACAACATTAATATTTTTCCAGTTGTATGTTAGTAATGATCTAGAATTTCAGATTTAACCAAATATCCACAAAGTTCCATTAAGTGTATTTATTTAAATAATACATAATTTTTTTGGATAATTCAGGAATTTTAGGATTGCTTTTTATTGTAACAATATTTTAATGACATTTGTATTATGAATGCTTACAAAGCATCTCTTATAACAGAAAAATCAATGGTTTAATATATCTATTTTATAATGTTTATAGCTTTGTAATTGAATGTTCTCATTGTTGTAGGCATGTGATGAAGCCATAGAGAAGTTGTCGCTAGCTGCCAATAACCCTCAAGCATCACTGTACGGGGTTGTAAACCAAATACTGTACCCACTTGTACAGGGATGTGAATCCAAAGATGTCAAAATTATCAAGGTACTATTTTCTTCTTTATATAGAGATATTACACTTTTAAGTGCTTTGAATTGTAATCAAACTATAACAAAGTTTTAATTGTAGAGAAAATATGATTGGTTATGGAAGAAGGAAGAAATTTATTCATTTCTCTTAGCTATATGGGAATAATATTTAATTATTACAACCCATATCTGTCCCACTGCTGGGCTCAGGTCTCTTCTCACAATGTGAGGGGTACAGGCTGGCCAAGTGCGGATTGGCAGACTTCACACACCTTTGAGGACATTATGGAGAACTATCAGATGTGCAGGTTTCCTCAAGATGTTTTCATTCACTGAAGCAAGTGATAATTTACTGGTAATACACTAACTATAATAACTTATAGAAAATTTGTGGTCCATGCAGGATTTGAACACACAAATCCCCTTCAAGAGACCAATAGTCAAACCACTAGGCTAACACTAGTCAAGTAATATTTACCACTTAATAATTGCGATAAGACTGATCATGAGTATTGATATGACTGCTGTAGAACTCTTTTCTAGAAGAAGATTACTTAACTTTTCATTCACCAAGGTGCTATAAACTTATGACTTAAGTAAAAAAAAATCAAACAACATTTTATATATTATTATGTTCACAAATGTTTCAAATTTTAGTTCTGTCTGGGCACCATCCAGCGTCTGATAGCACAGCAAGGTATTGATGCAAAAGGTGCTCGGCACGTGGTAGACTGTCTCTACAACCTTGGTGACAGCAACATGCAGGAGCTCAAGCTGCTACAGACTGCTGCGCTTTTGATGACCACCTCTGATCTAGTGCACGGAGACACATTGGCTAGGGTGAGTGATTTTATCTAGTAATAATATGATACTTATTGTTTTATGAATATAATTATTTAAAAATTATGCCACAATAAATCTATGAGAGTGTGAAATCTGGTAAAAGTGGTGATATAGTTAGAAGTTGAATAATTTATTTGATTCAAACCTAGCAAAAAAAACTGGCTTCGTTATTAAATATGATGATTAAAATATACAAAGCGGGTTTTCAAGTTTTTCTTCTTTCTGTTCTTTTACTAAAGAATAAGGTATATTGGAAACAAACTGGATACACTTATTTGAAAGAAGTAGAATATAGTTAATACATAACAATACTCCTGAAACAGACCATATTATTATGTAACTTAAAGAGATACATGTAAATTGCATGATGTTTGTATGAAAATGAGACCTTGAGAATATATACACACTTGTGAGTAAATATTTAGCATATCATTCATCATGTCAAATATTTCTTTCAATAAATATAGGCCTTCACAGGCGTTTATTATTTATCGAAAATATTCTCAGTTACAACTTATGATATTAAAAGGTGAATATCGCTACAGCTTCATAGATGCATGCTAAAAACAACACAAAGACAATTTACCACCATTACGAGAAGGTACTTTGTAATGGAGGAGAAGAAATGACGATTTATCAATCCTACTTTCCAACTAATATTATAAATGCGAAAGTTTGTAGATTAATTGTTTGTTACCTCTTCACGCTAAAACAGCCGAACCGATTTTCATGAATATTGGCAAACACATAGAGGGTAACTTGGATCAACACATCGGATAGTTTTTATCCCGGGAATACCGCGGGAACTAGTATTGGTATATGTCGCGGTCGGTCCACAGACCATGGTGATGTGCATGCGCATGGTGTCGCCGATGGAGACGCGCGACGCCAGCACGAGCCACGCGGCTGCCGCCACGGTGCGTCAGCTCGCCGCGCTGGTGTTCGAGCGGGCGCTGCACGAGGCTGAGGGTATCCGCCATTTTTAATCGCTTTCTTTAAACCATAGATTTCTATTTACAGCTAATATCGTACCGTAAGCGACTAGTTTTGTCCGAAGTTCTTACTATGCAATACGGCACTCTCTTCACTCCTCGTTTTGACAAAAAAAAATTACATTACTTTTTCCTGTGCCTAAAAAAATTTTCTTGACTCCCCCCCACCCATCAGAAATCAGAAGGGGATACGCTCATGGTTACTCATTCATAGCTATGATGATTGTTTATGAACTAATTATACCGCAATAATATCACATATTCCACATTCGAATATAATTGATGTATTATTAAAACTGTAAAATTGTGTTTCAGGTACATTAAAAGTGAATCCAACAGATGTTCGTATTATAACGAACACGGTCAAAGCGCCGAAGGATCTGAAACCGTGCGCTGTAGATGCATATCTGATATTGCAGGTGAGTTATAACTATTCTTGTTTTTTTATATAATTATATTAAAATCCAACAAACAATCCTCCGCTCATGAAAATCAGCTATGCCAGAGGAATAACAGATGCTTTATCCTTCGAATATTATAAATGCGAAAATTTGTTTGTATGTTTGTTTGTTACTCCTTAATACAAAACCTGCCGATCCGACTTTCATGAAATTTGGCACACACATAGAGGGTAACTTGGATTAACATAGGACAGTTTTTATCCCGGAAATCCACGTGTGTGGAAACTAGTCGGCTAATAAAACTGAGAGGAAATAAGGAAACAAAAGTTCACACATACGAGTACAATAGGAATACATATAATTATGTAATCGTAAATAATAAATATATGTGAATGTGTGTGAACGTAGGGGACGAGGACGGCCAAGAAAAAGATGGATGGATTGTGTGGAAGATGATATGGAAGTTTTGGGAGTAAATGTTGAGATGACGGCTGATAGGGATGAGTGGAAGCGAAGAACAT
>DWKA01000173.1:0-20726 GCA_018249155.1 Panoquina ocola ocola
CAGGGGGGGCTCCTTCTGCGGGCGGGGCGGCCGGGGCTCCTTCAGCGGGTGGGGCGGCCGGGGCAGCGGGAGCACCCTCTGCCGGTGGGGCCGCAGGAGCGCCCTCGGCAGGTGGAGCCGCAGGTGCACCTTCGGCGGGTGGAGCGGCCGGAGCGCCTTCAGCCGGCGGGGCGGGCGCGGCTCCTTCAGCCGGCGGAGCCGCCGGGGCACCTTCGGCAGGGGGGGCAGCTGGTGCGCCCTCCGCGGGCGGCGCCGGAGCACCTTCCGCCGGGGGTGCCGCGGGAGCTCCTTCGGCCGGCGGGGCGGCCGGAGCTCCCTCAGCCGGCGGAGCGGCCGGAGCTCCTTCGGCGGGAGGCGCGGTACCCTCCGCCGGCGGGGCGGCCGGGGCTCCCTCCGCAGGCGGTGCGGCACCCTCGGCGGGAGGAGCGGCGGGAGCGCCCTCCGCTGGCGGCGCCTCGGCGGGGGGAGGGGGCGGGGGCGGGTTGGCCGCCGCCTCCGCCTCCGCCGCGGCGCGCGCGGCTTCGGCCGCCTTCGCGGCCTCGGCGGCCTCGGCGGCGGCCTTGGCGGCGGCCGCAGCCTGCTTCTTCTCGTTCTCCTTGCGGCGCGCCTCGCGGATAGCCTCCATCTGGCGGCGGTTGGGGTCGACGCCCGGGATGAGCTCCACGAACGAGTCGTCGATGTCGTCCCCGATATCGTTGTACTTCTCGATCTCGCCGATCAGGTCATCTGCGGCAGGCGACGGGGGTGAGCGCGGTGCTCTCGCGGGAGCGGATCGCTCCTCGTGCTTCGGTTCCGTCGACGCGACGGTCATGCGTTAACACCTTCATGCCTCTCTCGTTCACTAAGTGAGCCGGTTCTATTTTTCTTGGCGATGATGTTGATGGCGGTGGACGGCTCTCGGGTTCATGCGTTAACACCTCCATGCGTGGCTAATTGGCTACTGGGATCGGAGGGTTCTTCTCGACTGTCGGCTGCGGTTCATGCGATAACACCGGTTCCCTTCCCGCGTCCCCGACGATGGTATATACAAGTGACGAAAGTGTGCAAATGGCCCATGCCGCTCCCTCATGTACACTGACTCGCAATATCGGACTTACGATGAAAATGAATGAACTGGAATATTTTAATACTGAGTATGGCTGATGGTTTACGCGTCGAAGCGGCTCGGTCGAGCCGGATCGCATTCCGATGCATTCGTATGATAGCTGATGGAATCGACGATGTTACGGTGAGTGGGTAGAATGAAAAGGATCACACGGATTAGTAAAAAAAATACAACAAACTAAAAATAATAATATAATATATTTATAAACACTTGTGTTAGAATACTCTTAAAATCATTAATTTATTTCTCACGAACTTATCTATCAATTCATTAATCGATAACATTTTAAAAGACGGATTTCCCTCGGTCGATCGAACGCTAATTCAGTAGTATAGTGTGCGCGCGCGGTCGCGGCCCCCGCCACAACTCGGGGGCTCGCCAAACGGAATTTACATCAATTTACTTAACGATATTGAATCGGTCGTCATTTATTCATCGATTAATTTAAATAAATAACAACAAACTGCAATTATGACACAAGAAAAGAATCATACTTGAAACAATATAGAATATCAATACTTCATATAGAGCATATTCCTATAAATATCAATATTTTACGTGTTACCATCACTCATTAAATAAAAAATATCTAATCTCTTCTCTACCATTAAGTAAATAAAGAATTCATAAAAAACGCAAACGGTGCACTTGTTTCGTTTACCAGTAGAAATGCACTTATTGCCTGAATCGAATAGAAATTATTAATTCTACACGTGTAAGAAAATACCGTTTTATACAACAAATCATGTGCATTGTATTTTAATAGTACGATTAAATCCGAAATGTTTTGGTCCCCATAATGGAATGTCAACATTCTTACAATTAATTAGAAGTGCTACAAAGCAATAACTTTAGCTGCATACATCTCCGTAAACTTTGATCTTACATAGACTCATAAACAGACACGCTCGTTAAATAATGACTACAACAAATGAGGAAATACACTTCTCAACAGCATACGAAAATTATATTAGTACTTTGTGTATGAAATAAAAAAATTGCACATGGCAGTGGTGTCGTAGCAAACACTCGATCTTGACGGTACAATAAAAAAAAGCGGCTGGCAATTACTCTATATCTAGTAACATCTATCGCCCGCCCGTCTCACTCGCATTGTCAAAGTATAAAAAGGAATTGCACTCAAGGAGCTACAGTAAAGAGTAAAAAGAATAACGTTGTTAATAAATAAGAAAAATAAAAGTTCTAGAACGTTCGCGCGCCAAGTACCAAGAAGTGGCGGTCGCGGTAGGGAGTCAAAGATTTAGTGATGGGAATTGCAAGTTCGACGTTTGTCGATATCGAGTGTGACGGGCGGTACGCGGGTGCGTTCACATGTTCTGGATGTCGTGGAGCGTGGCCTCCATCTCCTCCTGCAGGAGTTTGCTCTTTTCGCGCTCAGCCACCAGATCGTCTGCAAGATCGGACGTGGCCACTGTCAGTCACGCACAACACAACACGACACGAACATTCTCGAAAATCAAGCGGTTATGCGCTTTCGAGAATGTTCACGTCGATGGGATCAGGCAAAATTAAGGGAAAAACAACATTTATCTAACACCATGCAAAAATAAATAAACATCAAAGTAACATGGAGGTTTCGAGCACACTAGTAGGACACATTTAAAATCCATGCTAACAAAACATAATTGAAAAAAAATAGGCGACAAAGATTGCAAATGCCACAGAACAATTGGATATAGAACACTTCCATATTTGAAACTTTCTTTTTCAAAATAGAACTGGCATGTACAACTTTGACAAAGATCTACAAACTTAAAAGAAAAAAAAATAAGACTGTTACTATTAAAAGAAAAATAAGCTAGAATTATAGCGCAACGATATTAAATAAGCTTCCACATCTATAATACAGCTTTGAAACAAACAGCTCAAATGATGGCTGACATGGTAGAATGCGTGTTCAAAGCTTTGGTTATTTCTCAAACATAACTTGACTTCAGAGGTAATCAAAAATATCACTTAACCAACTGCTGGTGTGGAATATAAACTGTAATGTCTGCGAAACCTTGCATAAAATATTATTAATAAATAGTTGTATAAGTTGAATATCCTGTTACTGCGCTTCAAATAGGTACTTCACGTAAGTTGACTTTTCAGTTTGCCTGCATAATCTTATTTTATAATTATAAATAAATAAGAATCTTGATGAAGTTTTTGACTTTGGACTTCACAACTCTGATATGTTTATTTAAAAATGTATTTTTTGTAATGCATTATTAACTTCATGTATTCCATAAAAATAAAATTTAAATATTTTTTATAACCAAATAAAATTACTACTTCATCAAGATTGAATCTGAATATATAGATATCTCAATATCATTTCATTATAATTTAAGTTTAAAAGCGAAAGAAATTTACCTTCAAGCCTGTCGACCTCCTTTTGAAGTTTCTGGACAGAGCGCTCAGCAAATTCGGCGCGCGCTTCAGCCTGAAAATTTTAAAAACATTTTTAAATTTTGAACTTTCGAGAAACAGCCTATTTTCTGTTATCTTGTACAAAAAAAACAAAAATTTAAATCAAACATTTTAAAAAGAGAAGCTACTTCAATTTCGAATTCTAAAATTATTTACTACTCTCAGAAAATAGACCGTTTCAATGTCAAATATAAATCATGCAATATTGATTACGTTATTAGTGGAACTTGATCATTGAAAACAAAATTAAACAAAAATCAATTTACAAATTGAAAAATATTAACAACTTAAACAATATTATTGTTATAAAGACACAATTTTTACAATGTAAGCAACACCGTGACAAACCCATGCAATTTACCTTCACCGAAAGCCGCTATGCTGTGCTGATGCTATAACTATTGACAATATAACTTTAACCCACAACATAATATCAAATATGATAATAATAATAATATACCTACATAAAATATTGGATAATTTGACGCAGGCAACTTTGGTCACAACTATCTCAAAAATATATTTCATTATTTAAAACCAGTAACATTCAAATACTTTTAAATTTAAGTTTATCTATCCTAACCGCAACGTAATATTTTTATCTCTCTTGAGATTGTAAAGAGTCAAAAATCACAATGTTTGAGATTCAAGTTCTTTTAAGAACAGCAAATCTATAGATTAATGTATCAGATTTTCTTAGAACCCATAATGTACTAATATTATAAACAAGAAACGTTTATTATGAGTTTGTATATAGGGAACAAGTAATTTTCAAAATTACGCAAAAATATTTTTTTTCACTGATAGAATACTAAAATATCATTGAATAAACATAGGCGATATATTTTTTTTAATAACGGCCCGTGCAAATCTGGATGATTTTTCTATTGTTATTGTTGTTGGAGCAGTGACCAAAGCCCCCGCTGCGGGAGGTGACTTACTTGCGTCAGTTTCTGCGAGAGGCTGTGGATCTTATCCTCGACGTGTTCACGCGACGCCATCGCCTAGCCACACACGACTTATTACTTACAATATTTAGAAGCCACCGCCATGCTACCTCCTTTATGTTGTGACTGTACGAATCACCTTGTATTTTTTACTGAAATTTACTCTTCTTCTTCAATGTTCTTTTGCCCAATAAATATGTCGATCGTATTAAAGACTGGTGAATTTTTTGGCTATAAATTGTATAATTTTGTTACTAACTCACGCAGTCACGTATGAATATTATTTCAATGAATAATAAGCATTTTACGTAGAAACACGATTGCCACTACTACAGGAAACCGACTCCACAGAAAATAATCCAAACGACAATCCACAAACGAGGATAATAACAAATAAACACAAGGAAACGTACAATCACAACATACACGAACGCACATGATAAATATAGAAATAAGGTGGAATAATACACAGGGAGGGGAAGAGATAGACCTTACATACGAAGAATACATAGATGAAGCACCAACCGCTGGCAGCCAGCCTATACGTCTTACACCAACGAACATAGCCCTTCTCTAACCTCTACTACATACAGATAAAGCGTACAACGTAATGTTTGCAATGTAAGCTCGAGGGACTAGTTCCTCAAACCCAGAATGGCGATGAGCGTGTTCGGGGTCTACAACCGTAACCACGTCTAGCTACGCATCCCATCCTGCTAGCTCTTCGCTTTTACCTCTTTCAGCTGTGCGTCGAGTAGTTTGACTTGACCTTCGTATGTTTCTTCTCTTTGCGTCGCCTGTGATAATTATTTGTTAACGAAATAACACAAAACAGCGGAAACGAAACCATGCAGTGTCACAGTAACGACCATCAAGGAAATCTTGGTCCTTATACTGGCAGCACTGTTGGACACCATTTGAGAAGTTATAAAGTAAAAAGAACACTAAAAGCTATGTTACAACGGTAATCTGTTATGGTGACATACACAACAACAACTAAAACAGTAAAAAGAGTAAATATTGAGAAAACGATAACAGACGCACTACGTTCTGAGCCCAGTTTATTATGATCATTTGGAAAGTTAAAATAATGTTTCGAAATATTCTTCTTGTCAAACAAATGTTACATTAGTGGCTCATGATAACCGAGGCCCAGACACTACACTAAAGGGTGTGTGCGATAGAATGCAGTTAGGGCAAGCGTACAAAACACTCGCGTAGAAACCGATTTCGTTCGCATTCACACCTCCTTTAGGCGGGTGGTGAGGGTTTTGATCTGGTTTTTGTACTCCTCTTCACGTTGGTTGGCCTGTGTGGAATGATAGACATTAAGAGACTCTATTTATTTAATCACTATTCAGTTTTGAAGTTATGTTCCGATTACGACAGTTGGATCGTGAAGCTGCCTATTTTTATATGTTGGTTGGTGCATCATTTAACTAAAGCTGGCAGTGGATGTCGATTTACGTTTAGTCGATAAGATTCTTATAGCTAGCTAGGGACGTCTTTTCAAAACTTAGCAAGACCAGATAGCCCACTTCTAGCTATGGTCATGTTTGGGATCATTATCTAGCCCTGTAGTTGATTCAGTATAAGTTTTAAAAACTTAATTAGGTACTTTAATTTGTTTCTAGGTGAGGGATTGATTGAAATTTGTTGCGTACCTTCTCCTCGGAGACTTCCAGGGATTTGAGGTTGTTACCGACCACGCGGAGTTCCTCCTCAAGCTCCACGATTTTGCTGAAAAAATAAAGTGAACCATAAATTCTTCTAAACTTTACTGCCACGCTAATTCAGACTCTATCTGTAGCAAAATTTTCGAATTCCTTCTAAATCAATCTTCAAATTTTGAATCAAGATCACAATTAATAATAATTAATTTTTATATGGAATCTCAAAGTGGCTTTTGTATTATTTAATTGGACATTGTTACAAAGTCTTATTAATAATAGCTTTAATATTACGACCGCGATTCCCAACAATAACATCAATCAGTCAAGTGTAATATAATTCCGACCCAAATTCTTGCCCTTCTGCTGGTATTTAACTGATCTTAATAGTACGGTGTATCAGTAATGGTGCTAATAATATTAGTAATATAAGAAGCATGCAACTTATATCGCAAAGAAGCTGTTTATTCAGCTTGTCGATAGCTACTAATACGGTTAACCTCGAAGAACTAATAATTGCTCAGTAAGATAGCATGCGTGCTCAGGAAACGATAAAAATTGAATTCGGTATTAGTAGCTGTCAACGTTTAAATGCATTAATTATTGAACTATTGATTTAGGCAATTTCTAGTGCAACGACTAAAGTACTGTACAGTATTTTAAAAACACTGGAGAGATTTTTAATACAGTTGTATGTTACTCTGTATAATGCAATGTGCCAAAGAACTTTAAATTGAATAATTTCCTAATGATTATTGGTAATATCAACTCTGTTCACTTTATAAGACAATTAGTACGTATGTACATTATAATCTCTCCGGTCCATATTTAGTAGCTGAATAAACTTGCTAAAAATTTACAAGATCAACTGCGAAATTATCGCAATGCTCTTCGACATCTTGGATACACTACATTCTCAAATATATTTCTTAATATCACATGCGATTTCCCAAACAGTTGCGAAATATTGGCCGTTAAAAATTATGGAAATGTTAAATTTACTTTTGACATTTGAGAAGCCGGTTCTCGAAAGTATTGAAGTGAAAGAAGGAGAACCAGTCGGTAAATAAGCCTGTCATATTGATCAAACAGGAACCTTCCCTTGAACATATGTAGGCGAGCCCAATTAGGCATTACCTAATCATGAAATTTGAGTATATTTCACCAACATACGAAATTAAAACAACTTTCAACATAAGCGGTTCGGAGTAACAGCTCGTAAAATAATCGAGTTGGATTCAGAAATGAGGGTCCAAAGATTTCAGCCTGGATTTCGCATCTGTCCAAAGCCCTATTGGCTCAGCGTCAGTACTCACCAATCGCTCTGCTCAGCTCGTTCCTCTGCCCGCTCGAGGTCTTGCTCCATCATGACGAGCTTGCGCGCCACCTACCGCCCGCCGAGCGTTAGTACACGCCCACGCACACACACACAACACACACTAAGCTACCACTCGTATCCCGCGCCGCTCTCGACTTCCACGGTGCAGTGCCAATCTACTTTGTGCTTCGCGCCTCGGGCTTACGGTCCCGTTATTACGGGACACATTTTGTGCGACTTGTTACGTTTCTTAAATTGTGCGTTGGTAGTGAGCAAAGGATAGGGTTCGATACTGTTAAACTCAAGGGAAAAGGTTGCTAGTGTAATTCTTTACTCGTCGGTCGACGAATCTCAATTGAGATCTCGTCATTCTATGAATGACGAGTCAACGCTAAGGTATTTACAGTCAGAAAGTTAACTGCATCACCGGACGCTTTCCTGCTAAAATAAAGAGCAAGGAAACAAGCAGCAAAAACAACATTAATATCAAAAACGTCAAAAAAAAGGATCACACAAAGCGGGGCGTCGAGAGCGGCGTCAGAACTCACAAATAAACAAACGAGGGTTGTCCCAAAACATTTAGGTATAAAATTTTAGTTTCTGTAAAGTTTAAAAAAAATCTAAGTGCTATCTAGTGCGTTATCGTTATCGTTATGTGATGTGTGCGCTTGCATATGTGCGGCACGCATACGGCCAGTAATTCTGGTGTAATGCGGTGCATATCTGAAAACGAAAATTGCCCTATACCACACATATTTCCTGGCAACCTAACTTATAGGCACGTTTAAGTGATACACACACTGAAGACGGAAGTTTAGTCGACACATGGACATGATAGTTAACATAGAGAAATATCCATGAGATGGGGCAACCCTTGTTTTGTAGTTTGACAATAACAGGATAGTGATGTTTGCTTCATATAGCGTCATGTCTGCAAATATCACTTCCCGATACGGCCTTAAAATTAATAATGTTGCTCGCTCAATAGCTGCATTAAGCGGGCAACTCAGTTAATGTTATGGTAGATGCAAAATAATAAAAAAAACAAAATAACATGTCGCATCCTCCTCACTGGACCCCGCAGACGACCTAGAAACGAACATGCAATAAAAAAAACAGTGTTCTCCGATGTTAGAAATACCAATGTAGGTAAATCGGGTTACAGTGCAGCGATGTTAAGAATGCAAATGAACAACCATGCAGAACGGTGGCGAAAACTTGCAAAACTGAGCCTTAGAAACACGACGCTACTGGTCAATTTTGCCTGACATGCCCAGAGGAATTTAGATATTCGTCTTGAATTATATTGAATGTAAAATAACAAGATTCTTCTAGGCATGTGACAATATCGAACAGAACAGCGGTTCCCGCAGCGAAATACAATTGAAACCTACGATTCACCGGACTCTGCGCGCTCCTCCGCACGCTCCAGGTCAGCCTCAACCATGGCCAGCTTACGAGCCACCTGGAGACACCACACAACAAGCTCACAATCTTTCTTTTGCAACAAAAAGAAACGGTAAAATTCTCAACTATTACATGCCATTTACTAAAGTCTTGAGCAACTGCACCCTTCGTATATGGCAGTAAGGCTTATGTAACGACATCTGCGAGGCAGGGACTCGTTCTTCCTTTTTAGGCAAAGCACCGCAAGATCGGGTACGATATGATTCCATGTTGGGCCGCTGACTTTTAAGACTGCCTTCACCACGCAGGGTCATATGTCAGGGGAATTAGGACAGTATCATTAACACCATCTGGTATTCGAGTACATGTTCTACTTTTGAATCACACTGCCTCGTTGAATAGCCAATCAAAGGTAAATAAAGTTAAATTTTATCTGGCAGAAAATTTCGTATAGGTAAATAATTCAACGATACATTATAGATCATGCCAAACCAAGTTAGCACAAAAACTGTTTGGTTGATAGGGTAGGTGGTACATATTTCGTTAGTTGCAACACACATCGAAGACTATAAATATTTATCACGCCATTTATTAGTATTCGCAGTTATAAAATATTTACAGAGGAGACAAGGAAATACATTCCGACGCTCTGTAATGATTTAAGAATGACAACGAATGAGGGATAAGTTGAAGAGAATTAATTAGGGGCACTCGAAAATTTTTAAGCGTTGTTTACAGAAACAGAATACTGGATGCAGAATCATAATAATTATGTAAATGCGCTTGAGGGTACTTATTATGTAGGGTGTTTTAGATTGGAGCTCACACAAACGTAAACAATTCAACTGGAGGATTCATTGGAAGAGTTAAGCAAGAGAAGCAAAACCAAACGACATGGACACCATCAAAGACCTCATCGTATTTCTTGTCAGCTTCCTCGGCGAGGAATCTGGCTTCCTTCAGCTGGTTCTCCAGGGCATCCATGCGCTCTTCATCGGCCAGAGACCTGTTTTCCAGAACCTTGCGAGCACTGGACCCGAGAATATGACACTTGAGTACATGATCAAACTATTGATTCAGATGACGTATTTACAGATCAAGGGTAACCCAGAATTAAGAGACATGCAAGAGACGACACACAAAACTGCGAAGGACATTTAAAGCAGCACGCAACCTGGACTAACACGCTGAAATAAATGTATCATTATTGAAACCAGCATAAGTAACATATTATTTGAAATTGATTAAAAATAACAATGCTTATGCTGGTTTTATTTTTATTAAGAGTATCTATCAAAAACAAATTAAGAACCCTTTAGACCTTTTTATGGTAGGCATCTTAATTTGTTTCGGACTTTTGATTAATGACTTAAACAATTTATATTAATTAGATAGCTATTAAAATTATGAAATACACTTTGTTCTATTGAACAAAGAAAATTTTCTAAAATCTATTTTAACTCCGAAATCATCGTAAAATGTATCTTTCTGAGATACATAATAATTTCGGAGTCAAATATAGGTTTCTCGAGCTAACTATTGAATCATAGTTAAACCTTACGCTGTTACACGTACGTGATGTCCGATTATAAACTCAGTTGCCATCCATACAATCATAGATGATGACGCAATACTATTTTACAGATTCCTAGCGCCCTGTCCATAAATGCACGAGATAACACACGTAATAATTATGCACGAACGCGCTTCTATCGACCTTCGTCCGTAAACAGATGAACTATAAACAGAGTGGTGACCACTCGAGCTAAGCGTAAGTTTACTCCAAGTAAAGTTTACTGCAACCCAATCCCCCGCGTATTACGTTACGTGTTAATGATCATTGTAGTTAATTTCATGCTACCGGTGGCGCCATTTGTATCCGCCTGGCAAGGCTCGGCAGCCGTTACCAATAATGGATGTAAAACCAAAACTGAATCTATTACTGGACTTCACGTGCGTGATAACCATGAGAGATATTAAGATGAAACAAATTGAGCCAAATTAGTAATAAAATCTACTCGATTGTCTAAAATCGGCCTTCATTATTGGATTTGGCTTTTAAGTTGTAAGTCTTGTTCGATCTTAATATTTCCTCTTAATTACAGCAGTTACATTTCACGAAGGCACGTTTGTGGAGTTGTTTTAAATGTGAATTTGTTGCGTAAAGGTGCCATCGTGAGATGCATCAACCGTAGCTTGTATCCAACATCACAAGCGTTCACCTCCTCGTATTTCTTGTCGGACTCCTCGGCGATGAGCTTGGCCTGGGCCAGCTGGGCTTCCAAGATGGCGACACGGTCGTCCTCCATGTTGGTTCGATTCTCCAACGCCTTGCGTATTCTGGTTAGTGCGGGGCCAAACACATGCGTGTTATAACATCGATACACGTTAAAGTATGGTCTAGTCTATGAGATAGATTTTTTCAGATGATGTGAAAAACACACTTTCTTTATATTATCACAGTTTGGGAGGTTTTCTTTACTTATGCTTGTTATAAACAGAAATAAGCAAAAATAGTATTTGAATTGGTTGAAAGAAAATCTCCCAGATTTGTACATTGCGAGGAAAATAGACAACTGAATTGTGATTATAGCAGAGCTAAATATTGATAGATCTACAATTTTTAAGGACGAAAAACAGAAAAACTCAGGAAATACGTCGAAAATATCGTGGTTATGGGCAAAAAATATAGTTGAAACATGCACAACAACAGAAATAAAATCAATAAAATAAAATCTTTAAATTATAAAATTTCATAAGTTGAATAAGGGGTATCCACATTAGTTTTAGTGACCAATCATTTTGAATTTCTAATAATTGCCGGCTCTACTTTTCATAACCATACATTTCGAAAGATCATCAACATCGTTACAAATGGATTATCTCTGTTCCGCATTCGTGACGTGTTATCATCAAGCCTGCGCACGCTATAGTAAAAAGTATCTCTTTATAGCGGTCGGCGCTAGTTACAACACCATGATAACGATATTCCTCTTTCCAATAATCATCCATCTCATATCTTTTTATATCCATCATAATGATGACCAATAGTGTGTCGATACGTTATTCAGTTTTTCTAGATTCCATTACAAACTAGAACACGGCAATTAAGTTACACACGTTATTTAGCACGTTGTACTTGATGTGGATGTCCCTTCGATTCAATTACAGTAATGCAGTTGTAATTCCACAATTTTCTGTGCCACTATAATACATAATGAGTAATAGTTAACGTAATTTATCAATTACTGCAGCTTTAAAATTAACATCATCAACGCAATCGAACAAATCCAGGGACTACTTAGCAATAAGTCAAATTGCATCTATTTGTGGATATCTACTCGTATTTAATGTTTATTCACTTAACGATCATTATAAACCAATTAAGATTGCAAAATCACTGGAACGTGATATTTTAAGCGTAATCGATCTTTTTTCGAACAGACTTTAATTTAAGTTTCAAAATGTCTTCCGCTGTTGCAACTTTCCACAGAAGCGGTGGAATCTTTCAATGAAATTGAATCATTTGCCTAAATTGCTAGTTTTTTTTTTGTAAATTTAACCATTTACACCTGCACCCATTGAATTGAATTCATTATGTAATGCAAAGCTGTTGCTAAATTTTATAATATCATCAACTAGGACATCATCTTATCAAAAGTATTCTGAAATAATAATTATTACTAGCAAGTCATTGAATTGAAAATTTAGTGAAATTACAACTTGCACGTTATCATGTTCAAAATTCTGTCCAACAAGTCCTAGGACGTCATAATTAGAATGATCGTGAAAATTTTGTCCAACAAGTACTAGGACGTCATAACTAGAGTATCGGTGTATACAGGCTAGAGCTCACCGTTCCGACTCATCGGCGGCCTGGCTAGCCTCGGCCAGCTTGGCCGTGGCGGTCGCCAGGCGCTCCTCGGACCTCTCGAGGTCTTCCTCCAACAGCTGGATGCGTCGGTTGAGTGCAGCCACTTCGGACTCGGCCTGTGGAACACAAAATTCGTTAATTGGTTGTAGACGAACATTGACTTGTTACATATTTGAAAAAAGAATTGGTTTGTAAAACGAATGCGCTACAATTTTAAAATTAGAACGTAGATCATTTGAGTTTGTAGATACAAAAGTGTATTCTATATTCAAATTTAAATTTGAATACTTAAACACTACAATTTTTTTTAATTAAAACGAAAATCATTTAAGTTTATGAATATAAAATTGTATTTTTGAAGGAATAAATAAATCTCGTAGTAAGAACAACAACAATAAACATCCAAGAAGCGACCTTAGTAAAAATTCTAATAATGCCATTTCTAGAATACATTATTAGACCCGTTTCGACCCATAATCTCTGAATAAGCTAATAGATAAAGTAATGACATTTTCACTGTTGCTAGGTAAATGACTGGAAGATAGTGGAAAGATAAAATACTGAGAATGGTTAAACTGGACATAAGTCGAAAACATAAAACATTAATGTTCTTTCGTGGGTTTAAAACAAAGGCAGAGTATAAAACTAAACTAGTATAACTTAGTTAACTAGTATAAAAAGAACAGTAGATTTTATCATTTAGACTAGCTAATCGTTAAAAATCATCGTTTATAAATCATCATTTCAAATGTATATAACAACTATCTGTAAATAGTATAATAGTAACGTAATCATGCAGTGCTACCTGCACTACATAATCACTGATATAACTGATCCTTCCTCAATTAGGTTTGAAATTAACAACAATTTTATTAATCTTCAGTATCCTCATTGCGTGCAATCAAAACTAAACAAATGGAGTGGTAAACAAAACTAATTAACACAATGAGCTTAATATTGATCGGAATTATACAATACTAACAAAGTATACACAGCAGGTCAACAGTAAGCAAATACCGTATAAGTACAATGAGTAAAACAGAATCCGATTAGTACCATCGGACGGCATAATTGTCACCGCATGTCATTATGTCGCCCTTCGTACGTGGGGGTACGATAACGAACACAAAGACGGACATAATATTGTCGATAGATACGTAACAATACCGAACAAATAGAACGATTTATATTTGGTTTTCTTGATTATAGTGAAATCGGTTAAACAAAAAATGTACCTTGGTACAAACAAATTGTGTACATAATTACATTGGTCGCGTGATAAACTCTAATTTATGTAAATATCCATATACAGTCATATTCATTTATTGACATATCGAATGACAAGTTTTTGTAAATTACTTAACTGTTAAATATTACTTCTAAAAATGTTCACACTTCTAAATTGATCAAATTCGAAAATAATATTAAAGAACCTATTGATTTAAGTGTCTTCAAAAATGCACTACTAGTTCCTGAAAGATATATTGATTATATATTTTTTAACACATTTGAATTTGAACATTATGGGATTTTATCAGCATTTAATTTAAATATTTCAGTTGATCTAAGGGCAATAGTGTAGTCTATGGTTTGTCTAACTTTGCAGTTACCTTCAAATTCAAAATAATTTATTCACATAGGTAACACTGATATACTTATGAACATTATGTTGAGGTGCTTTACTTTGCAGAAGTAATCGTGAAGAAGACGATACACACGGAAGTTGTATTTATAACCGATTTCCATAAACCGTTATTTTTAACACGCTAAAAAATATCATGTAGAAACCTGCTGCCAGTCTTTATATTGTTCAAACCAAATCTAGCCTATGCTGTTCGTTCTTTGAAATTTAATTTGTTCTCAACCATAACGTGTTGTAGCTACGAATTCCAACTAAATTGATATTTTTGAATTCGAATAACCGTCCTTTAAGAATTAGGACGTTTGTACAATAAAGTAATTCGTATGTTTCGAACCGAACTCACATTCTTAACTGTCGATTCACTATACGTGTTAAGAATTAACACCGATTAGGAATATTTCGCTAACACGACTTTATTTATATTCAGAGGGCTACACATGTTTATGACATCACGCGTCCTTGTTGCGAGGAAGCACAAACGAGTCCCAGTTTCTCCTTTTATCCTGTGTCGTCATCAGTGCGTGGATGCTAATAATATACATGACGGTACTTGCGATATTTGCGATCTACAATCAAGCCGTATCACTATAATGCATTCTCTATTTAAACCATAGTTTCATTGAACTAATTCTGTTTTCAGTTTAATGATTATATAAATATTCATCGTTAGAATTTGATTTCGTATTGTCTATGATTCTCACCTTGAACTGTCACAGAGATTTTAAAATGACGTTTAAAGTTTATTTTTCTGCTACAAGCGTATATGTACGGTATATCGACCTCCTGAATCTAGGCTTAACTCATAAGAGGTAGTAGAGGTCATTAAACTCCGCGTTTCTATTGACAAAATTCAAATCAAGTGTAAATCTAACCAGTTATCTCATCTATGTGAATATAAAATTTATTGACTCGAGACACAGTTGGCTGCACAAGCTGATTATCTTATTATAGTAGCTGTTCATATTGTTTGAAATTTGTGGGATCGGTGCGTTAAGGGCAGAACTATTGTCCCTTTTGGACATAGTTGACACACAATAGCCGCATCGGTAGGTAGATATTATATAACGGTCACGCGATTAATAATAATGCTTGTACATAATTCTGTAAAATCGGCTTATACTCGTACTAGTCCGTTGTACGTCGTATCACTAATTGATTGTGTCACTCGGTCTTGTTTTTCGGCTACCTGGGCTAATCACCTTGCTTACGGTCCCTAACGAATGCCAGTTTTGGACGACTGATCATTTTACGAAAGTATTATTATTATTTTCTTTTGTGTTGACTAAAAATTGACACTGGCCAGATTTAACAAATCGGACATTGATGGCGTCAACGATCAAACAGCTACCACCGGCATATTGTTATACATATTTTTAAATTCGTAACTGCTTGTGAATAATTCCTTATCGCATGTTTGATATAACGTAGTTGATAACGTACTGTGCTTTGTAGAAATTTATAATCATGTTATTATTGAAATGGGCTGGGTCCTTAACGACCGGGGAGAAAATGACTGTCAAAAGACAACGAAGTGCTATAAATTGAAAACCTAGTAACACCGAGTATGTAAAACCTGAGTAAATTGCAGCCGTATAAAATTACGTCATATGGCGATAACGGCAAGAAGCCGGACACGCCTTCCTGGCGTCGGCGCGCTCCTTCGAGGACGTCCCGACCACTTTGAACAAGAGAAATGCATTGGAGGGTGCACGGCTCCGCTCAGACCGGATCGCTCCACATCATGTGCCACACAACTGGTAAGCGACCTCCAACGCAACCAAACCTGTTACGTGAAACAGAAACCGGCATATCACCACGTACCAACTAATGATCTAAAGACCAATTTCACTGAAGCCTCCATATCCCTAAGACACGTTAAAACGGCACGCAGGTTCTTTTCGGTACCACACTACTAATGGATGGAAAAATAATATTCTAGTGAAAAAATTAATGTTCGCCGTCTAGCTCTAACGCGACGGCGCGAGATGCAACGAAAAGAGAGGTGAATATGCGTACGTCGCCGGCACACCTAAGTATGGCCGGACATTACTCACTATAGGTAGATATAATAACTACGAGGTTACTGATAGCTCCAGCATATTTAACTCTTGCAATCCTGTCACAAATTGTAGCACATTACGATTGCTAGTATTTCACAAGTCACACAACACAAAAAGTAGCACGTTTTCTTACTTCTTCTCTCCGCATTATTTCCACTTGTAATCGTTTGTGATACTCCTCGCACTCGTCCTTATATTTCTCCATTTCTTCCTTGGTTTGACGCATTTTCTTCTTCAATACGTCTAAAATGGTTCCTTGTTGCATATTTGTCGTCATTTTGATTCACTTCTGTGTTAAATAGAATGTCTAATAGTTAAAAACTAGGGACACCTTCGCCCTACTCGCGAAAATGCCAACTGACTGCTCACGCTCAGTTCGTTACTGCTCCGTATCGCGGAGATAGCTCGGCACGAATGAACACAGCCGGCGAATAAAATGGCCGCCACTAACCCAGCCTATGCGACTTTATCACCACTTGACTAATGACGTGTTCGCGTCTTTGCGACTTCTAATTGATAACGATAAGTAATTATAAAGATAAAATATTTCAAAAGTAAATTAATTTACAACACAATCACACATTCTCAATTAAAACACGAGATTGACAGCGAGAGACACGAATGGCAGTGGCAAACGTCACACACAATCGAACGTAAAGCACGCACTAGCTCCACCTGTTACTGGGACAGAGAAGTAACATCCTGTAGGGCAGCAGCGAGCTTTGAAAGAAAACCCAAAATATGGGATGGGTGATACGGTTCAACTACTACAAATAATACACAACTACGGAAGTTACAACAAATAATAGATCATTAACATTTACTCCGTCACAATCCTGGGAACATTGACCATAACTAAGTGAAATTATATGCTTATACAATACTATACATAATGCTATGATACAAGATAATATTTAAATAGGTGCATAAATAATTGCAGTATAAACAAATGGAGCATAAACATGTTTTTCTCTAATGTTGCTAAATATTTTTGTTCCTCAAACTTTGAGGTTAGGACCAAGATTTCAGTTCATTTCGTTCTTGTGGCGCCATCTAGTTCAATTACTGTGAACTAAGTGAGCAATGCAGTCGTGTCATCGAAGGCAACGCATCGACGGACGAACAACGAGGGAGCACACAAGAACAGGCAACCGAAATTCATATGACGCAATTTAGAAAGTATGCGCCCGTTTTCTGTTCCGTTAATACATGCGAAGTCACAACGAAAATTAAAAGTATTACTTTGTTATTTGTAATAGGAGCATTAGTAGATAAAACTTTATGTTAATACCAGAGTGATGCTGCAAAATGAAATCCAAAAATGCAATCCTTTGTGAAGTAACTAAATCTAATAGTATCATGCCAAATGACCTGAGTCATACAATTGCAGACTACATTAATATTATTGACCTTGCACAGTTTTACTCATACTGTAATTCAGATCTCTAACATATTGCAGTAGAATAGATAACAAGGTAATACGAATTTTAGGACAGATAACATCAATATCAAATATACTGTATCTAGTTTTAAAACAATAATCTTGAACTCATGACAAGATAGGTATTTATATGAACAATGTGTATTCTATTTACCAAATATAATAAGCATAACAAGAAAACATTGTTATGTATTCAAGTAGTTAGTTTCTATTTAGTGAAAGTACAGAGTTAACAGTGGATTAACATATTTTACTTTACTTGCACAATTAATATGCACGCAGCATCTAAGTGAAATACTAATAAGTAAAGGTGGAGATTGGAAGATTTGATAGTTTTATTAATTAAGTACATGTAGATTTCTAAATATCGATGACACCAAAGTAGGTATCTCAATCATAATATAATTAAGGTGCAAGGTCAATTTTAAACTGATAATATTTATGTATGACATAACGTAACATATTCAGGTGTCTGTATATTTATGGAATATTAATTTCCAATATACGTAAGAAAATATTAAAATATAACAACTCTCAAAGGATAAGTTTTGACCATGTAAGGAGATAAATTTATCGTTTACAATCATTTTGTCAACACTCAAGTCAAGATAGCTAGATTCCGATAAGAAATTTAGAGATTGTTTGTACAATAGAAACCTAAAGGGATATATTCGATAATCAACCCGACCCAAAAAAGCATAATAAATTATACTTAAACAAGAATTTCATGAAATTTGGAAGTAAAATCCGTAAGGCAAAGTGTCCAATGTACGCATCAATACGACGACATCTATCGGCGTTGAGTGCAATCGCCCGTGTAAACAAGTCAAATGAAACGTCAAGACGCTCAGCTGATCGCCACGCGCGGGCTCAGCCTAACTCGGAGGACAGCATCAAGTCTTTTCCGACGGAACGCGATTAAAAATAGTTCTGTGCGCATTTGGCCCACGCTGCCCTACTCACACATTCGTATAGTATTCAAATAATGTAGGACATTACCCTTTTCAATGCGGTGTTCTTGATATTCTGCAGCTCATTCTTGATGATAGAAAACTTCATCATAGTATCCGACGAAAATATCGAGCTCCCGAAGGCAAGACCCGGATAGTCAGCACATCTTCTCCTACGCCGATTCTCTCTTTCAGCTAAAACTTCGGTACATACGCTGGTACACCTAAGTTTCGCAAGTTCTGCGGTCTCAGGGTCATCATCTGATATATCGGAAGTGATCGCTGTCACCTCAGCCCCATCACCCGCCGACCTCTCCTCGGTAAAGGAGAAGTCATCATCAGAACTGCTATTCGAATCTGCTTTAGATATTCTCACTTCAAATTCAATTTCATCATCGATATTCGAGTCCTCGATTATGTTTCGATTCGAAAGTGCATCGTCACTATTCGTCCTTGTCATTTCTTGAGATTCACTAACACTATTGACACAAGGCACAACATCGTCTGTTTGGGAGTCTAAGGTCACTTGTTTGGACGGACTAGTATTTGTGGAGGAACCGGGGGCGGGAGCACGGTCGCCCCTGAGCCGCGGGTGGTGTTGATGCCCCCTGCGCCGCACGGGGGTGCGCCCGTGGGCGTGGGGCGCGGACGCGGACATCACTGCACACAGCGCGCTCCGTCCGGCCGCGCAGCGGCGGCCGCCATGTTGACTGACTGTCACTTTCAATAACAAAACGTGGCGCTGCGGTCGCACTTGCTTAGCCCGCCATCTATTGTTAAACGTTTGTACTTTTTACCGACTGTGTGTCATCTTGACAATCATTAGCGCAATATTTAAATTCCGAACCAAACAATGTTGAAATATGTAAAGTATGCAATTGATTAGCCAATTCTAAAATATAAATGATTGTTTTGTTTGAAATAACGACTAAAACTGTATTTTTATATTATGTTTATAATTTGATTATTGTAACTTAAACACGTAGGCGTAATTCATACTAAACGCCTAACATAACAATGAATTTGATTAGGAATAATATAGAACGAAATGTTCCATACTGCATACAGTTGTGTTAGCGATGAAGACGGTGAGGCATCGTCTAATTTTACATAAACACCGGGCAACGAGCCCATATTAGGCGAGAGCACCCAAAATAACTGGCGCGCGGGACGTAAGCCCCCTAGAGCGCGGGATTCCGGCGCGGTCCGCGGAGCCACCTGCGGCATCGCGCACTACTCGCCATCTAATCGGTTAATGAATAAACTACAGTGCAAAAATAATCTCTTTAGCTATGACTATGAATCAAATGCTACAATTAAATTAGTCACCTACAAAAGTAGGCTACGTTTTTAAAGAATAGAACAGCAATTTTCTCGTTGTATTCAAACACGGAAATGTATCTGTCAATATGGCAAAATTGACATTAAATATAATAGAACTGTTAGTAACACTTGCTAACTTTATTTTCGGCCTAAAAAACTTGTGAATGAAGTATTAGTTCTTAGAGTAGGCCCAACTGTTAGACAATAATAGGTAAGTACCTACTTATGTATAGTAGGTATACCTAATTTTAAAATACTTATTGCCAAATAGGTATTTATCAATGTAACTTTTAGGTTTAAATACATTGTTATGATAACTAAACCAATACAAAACACACAAACAACTTAAAATACGAATAACGTATTGAACGTAATTTACTAATTTTTAAACACTATCACTCGTTCAATATTTTCTTTACGTTTTTAACCTAATTACTACCGAAGATTATAGCACACATTTATAAAATGAAACTACGATAACACGTGTATCACACTTTATAATATTAAGTAATTAAGAGCAAATAGAAAGACGATGAAGTCGGACACTGAAAAG
>DWKA01000174.1:0-20722 GCA_018249155.1 Panoquina ocola ocola
TCTTATCTTATATTTAAGCATCCATTTAGGAATTGAGATCTGTTCGATCATAATTTTAATAACACTGGAAGATAATAGATATCCAAAGTTTTGTACGAATAGAAACTAGAAAGACTTAGAAAACCTTTAGCAAGAATTAAAAGCCACATGGTCGAGCTAAAAAATAATTTTACACTCTTTAGCACAAGTATACGGAGAATAAAATGTTTGTTTTTTCAGTGTTAAATAAAGAACGTGTATTCGCTATGAGACAAGTGCTTAAGGCTGTTGGCATGCTCGGCGGATCCAGTCGGAAACACCGCCTCAGCAATTATTGCCCCCAAATAACATTATAATGGGCGGGCAACGTGCACATTATTTGTCCATTATGCCACCGGCCAAAAAGTAGAACTGATACTCTGATAGAGGTGTCAATAATAATTAATCACTAATTACCTTGCAGCGAGCCAAATCGATTGTCGGTCTAGCATGGATCACCTTTGATGTCTTTATAAAAAGTTGTATCAGATCCGTTGCGTGAGATCTACATCCTTCTAGTTAATTCTATGAATTATTAGTACAGTAATATTAATATTATTTTGATATTTCTTATACACAAATGGATATCTTTTTGATTGGTTTAGGTTATGTGTTAGGATTGAAAATTTGTCATTTATTAATGTTATTCGTTCGCCTCAAAGAAAACGCTTTCTAAAATCTATCAATGTTATAAATGCTGACACACTTAAACTTGCTAGATTCCCTATTAGGATTGCCTGAATAACCTAAACAAAATTTAAACCTACAACCAATACGACACACACAGCAGCTTAAAGATGAACATTGCAGAGTAATTAAGAATATAGAGGTACCGTATAATATTGCTGTAAACTTGGCTGAAACACGTATAATTTAAATACAAATTCTGCCGAGACACTTCTGTCGTTTCCATTGTTCCGCGGCCCATAACGACAGTAGCACTACGTCGCTACCTGCCGCTACCTGCCACGTACTTTATGCTTCCTTGTAATTTATCTCCACCTGTGTCGTAGTTAGGTTGGCTTTAGAAATTGTGGAAATTATGGCCGGCTTGCCTGCCCCGGTCGGACCTGCCGCTCCAATAAATCTTTGTTATTTGAAAATTACGTTTCGCATTATATTCTGCCTTGGACAACTCTTTGATACTTGCGCGTGTTTGCTTGTAATGTTAATTGATGAGGTCGTGAGGTTCCAGTCATTTGTGTGGGATTTTCGTTTCATTTTCGAGTGGTATGTGGTCACTTGTCTTGACACAAGGATCTGTTGTGTAAGCTGGTAAATCAGTAGCCTCCTTATGGAAACTTACATGATGTCCATTTGAATTATGTACAGCGTGCTAAAGAAATCTTAAAAAAATTAACGAAAATATATGTAAAATCTAACTGATTGTGAGTATTATTTAACAGCCACCTTAAATCAGTCACAATTATCTATTTCCTGAACTTGTTTCAATTAAAGTAGCATTGATTGCGCTATCGAGTCCAGCACCAAAGAAAGTCCTGCCTAATTTGCAGGTGCTAAAGTTTTAACTCCAAAACTTTAACGTTAAAGATGTTCAATCTCATCTGTTGTCGCTATCTATGTTTCCAGTCCAAATATCTCGTGCGTAAGCGTTCGCGAAAATCTTATTTGAAAAGGAAAAAATGACATGTGGCAAGAGATAAATCACAGTAACGATCGTACTTTCCCCGGCTCCGGTCTGGGCGATGCTTTTTCCGCGTGTTTCCCAGTATCCTGCTGTTTTGTTGCTGATACTCTGCTGGGGATCTGCCAACTGTTAATTGTCACTTTCTCCAGGTTTCCGGGTCATATTAATAAACTGGACTCTTGTGCGGTTATATCGTTACTCCCGGTTTAGTTTCATTTATCTCGGTAATATTTTAAATGTGAACTTTTGTATGTTTGTTTCTCGATCACGCAAAAATGGATAAACGTATTTGGATAAGGCTCAGACAGAGTTTATAACCTGGAATAATATACCTTTAAAATTATGCTTTAGGATTTAATTAATTAATATTACAGATAATTGTATGACTTGGTTGGTGGGTCCCAGGGTTTAAGAACTGATTAACTGAAATAGAAAATTATATAAAATCGGATTGATAGATAGCAGGATCGATTCCCCTTCAGAACATAGGCACGTGATTCTTTGTATTTTTGTAACATCCACTTTGACTTCAGAATCGACTCCATCGTTTAATTTCCCATCTATCAGCGCCCTCTATCAAGCCACAGATCCTTTTTACAGCTCAATTTATTTCCCCGTTATTTATGCATCCAGCTTTAAGCTCGTTCCTTTGTTTAGCATTGTATTAGGAAAGGGCGGTTCCTGATGTCGAATGTCGACGATAACTCCGTCCAGGCAAAGCGCTGCTGGCTGAGTAATGACGGTTTGTCAAGCTGAAGTTGTTTGTGCTCTGCTTTTATTCATTTCTAAAGGTTTTTGGATTGCATTTGTCCTTTTTTAAAGCCTTTCGTTCGGTTGAATCAGGTCAATCGTATACTCGTAAATCGCGTGATGTAGTTTTCGAATCTATTGATGTGATGAATTTAAATTTGTTCACTATAGAGTTAAGTGATCCAATCGCTAATGTATACGGATGAATAAATGAGGATTTTAAAGGTTCATTTCAGAGATGAAATCAAGAAGAAAAGAAAAAATACATTCGTGATTATTCTAAACATAATTTATTAACGGTACTGAACTGGGGGCGAATAAATTAGGCATCGAATAATTTTTAGAAATCAGTAGCGATTTAATTTAGCGTATAATTCCAGAATATACAATAAGAATATTTATGAACTACCTGAATTTGTGTTCATTATAAATATTTAAGCGTGTAATCTTTGAGCAAGTTAACCATCGCAGCCGGTGATATAATCTCTAGAACAACAAACAAAACAATATCGCCACGACTATGGAAGAGTCACGAACTTCCAACAAGACTAAATCCCTGTCTCCAACGTTAGCTCACCATTTGGGTACACTATGAGCAGATTTTCAATTAAGCTATACTGCAAAACTAATATAGCATCGTAATCTGATTATCGTTGAGATTAGACATGTCGAAACTAAGATAATCGATTTGAAGTAGGAACCCTTTGATCAAGATGAAACCCGAATAATACGAGCACCTGCGATCATGAAGGAATCCGAGCATGAACACGATACATAAGCAACTGAGCGGCGCGGCGCTGGAGTGACAAAGAAATTTTGTGGTAGCGATAATGTTCTAATGGCATCACGCGATACAACGCCGACGCGATAAATGCCGCCGATCACGACACGAACACGGCACGGCCAGTCGGCGTGACGATCGACGTGACGACCGAACAGAACAAAGTATCTCTTGTTGTTTGTGAATTGTGAGAAAATCATTCTTGATACAACTCGGTGAATAGTCGTTTACACGTGTAGAAACTTGATATGCTTGTTTTTGAATGAATGTGTTTTGGGTATGTGGGTAGTAAATCGACGCTTGTTGTTTAATTTGTTGCAACAGAATTATGTGGTTTTCAAGTTGTGGCTTTAAAATTTTACAAATTGTCACATCATACTTATCTTACGACTTTCTAAGGTTCATGAGTTGATTATGATATAAGATTATGGTATATGAGATATGTGTTTATATACATTTCACTAAAAATGACGTAAATACAAGCCAAGCACACTATTACCATGAAACACGTGTAGCTCCGTTTACGTCGGCGCACCGCAGCAGATTGAGTTAACTAGTAAATCACTGTACTAACTTTTCGTGTCCACCGCAAATAAGGTATTATCGCGGTGTTACCGAGAAAACGAACTGAGATTACAAACGCCTATTTAAGCGCGATGCCCGTACTCTTAGCACCATAAACCTCTCTAACAAGCCGTGTAGAACTTAAAAGGCCAAATAACCGCCTAGAACAGGCTCCGGGTTCGTAGGAGTTGGTATAAATAACGCATAAGGCATAAGTTGTTGAGCGCCTCGCTGATTATAACAGCATGTTTATCCAGGGCCGTACACCCTGGCACACTTGTACGAACCTCGCGGGTTTACATGAACTAACTGTAGTGGTACTTTAGTCGCACACTGTACGAGGTCGTGTGTGAGTTGAGTTCATTCTAACGGTACGCACCGGTACCGACCCGGCGACACACCGCCTCGTGATATACTACGGCTAAATATATACGAAAATCTACGAAAAACGTTCGCACTTGAGACCATCATTCATGGGGCGAAACTGTGCCGAAAAATATTTTACATTACCATTACGTAAAAGTGTGATTTGTGTTATGATCGTTTTAGATAGTGGCGTATTATTTACGGAAAGATGTTAGAAATATGTTGTATGTATGAGAGCAGTAAAATTGTACACGAAAAATCTGAAGAATTTTACCAAGTATATGCATTATATCATATTGTGTATCTTATCAATGATAAACTTTTTTCTTACTTTCTAAGATTAAATGATTGAATAACTCTTGCCACTAGTGTGAGCTGTGATAAAAGAAAAACTACAAAGGTAAAGACTAAAATTACAAATAACTTACTAACTTTGTAAGTCTAAATATGTAACTTGTTAAATGTTGTCAATTAGGTTAAACTAGAAACCACGAAAGACAGTGAAGTCGTGCGTCATATTTCATGTAATTTACCTGCCGGCATGGAAGCAAAAGTTACCAAGCCACACGTGCAACTTTAAGTTAAAACCACCTAGTTTGTTCGTAATTACTGTCTCCTGTAACCAAGTACGTACAGTTCTGCAGTAGAAAGTTTTGCACGACTCGTCCGACGTCTCTTAATTACCCTATTCAAACAATCGGTGAGTGAAAAAATCTAACGATGTCGACACGAAAGTCAATTTTGGCGAATTTGCATAAAGCCGGAGTCGAGCTTTGACGTCTCGATTTTCGCTTAATTACCGCTCGTTGGGGTCGGATCTGCTCGGAGAAAGAGTTACGCTCGCCCCGCCCTCACCTTGTTCCCGTAGTCTTCAGCATTTCCAATTCTCGCTTGGACTTTATTCGAAGGCAATAAATTGATGTCGTAGACTCGCCCGTCTTTTGATATTCCAATAATTTTACCTTCATCAAGCTCCCACTTTGTAATCATTGTGTAATGAAGACGTCTCACGATTATTTCTTTTTCGGTGATTCCTGACGTCTCCCCGTGCCGTTTTGGGGTCGGTATAAATATCGGTAAACAGCGGCAGTAAGCACAAAGGGTCGGTGCTCAAGGAATTATACCCTCGCTCTCAATTTCAACCCATACTTACTTCTTTTTGTAGATACATTAGGGGCTTGTAAGTGCTTACGAATAGCGGCGTATAGTACAAAAATGGAATTTTCCTCTACAATTACTTATTCATGGCATATTGCCGTTCGCTCCAGTTCACATATTAGCCACTGAATTGAATATTGAAACGTACACCAAAAATGTTCTCAAGTAATATTTTTTTATTGTCCAATTTCTTCGTAGAGGCGTTGTGTGAATCAGCGGTTGTCACAAATGGCGATAAGCGACATTGTAATACAAAAGATAGTTCTCGAAAAATTTCCTACTCCGTCGATTTCTCTATTGCTTTCGACACAATAGCAGCGGAGTTTATAACCGGCGGTAAATATCAGCTCATATAACGAAACGATATTTCTCGAGAAATTATTTCCCCGCGCCCAAGCGCGGAAAACCAACTTCCGTCATCTATTTTGTTATTAGCAGCTATGTGGCGTTATGTGTATAGTGGAGTGAGTATACCGTAGAACGGTACATCGTACTGGATGCGGCTTCGAGTCGTGGTAAACATGGTTGTAGCAAAGTTGGCGTGGGTGATCCGGTGAGTAGCGTGTACGGCGGGTGTAGCGGGCGTACGGGCGTGCGGGCGTGGCGGCGTACGGTCTGCGCGGGACGTGCCTCGACATACGTGACTGTAAGATGACCGAGGAGCCTCCTCGACTATTTGCATAATAAGCCCGTCCGTCGCTCCGGGAGATTAAACTTTGGCGTATGACGTCCCGGCTGCAGCTCTCGTATAATTCAATAGTGGCAAACTGATTTCAGAGTTCGCATCCAGAGCGTCGCCGTGATTGGATGTAGCGATTTGCGTTACGTACGGAGACCGCCGCTAGCTATTTGCGTCGTAACAGACTCGTCTTTGTTGGTCCGTGCGAGAGGATGCGAGTATTGGAAGCGGAAATAATTATCCAACATCGCTTTGCTCACATTTACTAGGCGCTCTTACAAAAGCGCGATTGAGCGGTTGCGCGATTAAAAGATCATTAAAATGCAGCGGCTCGATACGGGTACACTGCACGGAGGATGCGAAGGATGGGGCGATGCGATTTGTAATTAATTATATAGTATACTTGCTAGCAGCGCACACTCTACTAGAAACTTACAGATAGCCGTTTCAATACAACGAGCAATCACGATCAAAATCACACTATATTTTTCTAATGTCAACAGATAACATATTATCAATTGATGGTCTTCGATACGATCGATAAATGGATAACAGTTACAAACTCTGTTCATTACCTACCAATTAAAATGGGTGATTGAGGTCTAACATAACAGACTGAGCTGCCATCGATGTACTAAGTATAAGCAATTGATTTGAGCAATAGATAGCCATATTTACACATACCTATATAAGATTTTTTTATGTTAATGAAGTCCTAAAGTTCCTAAATTATTTCGATTCCAACATCGCGACTTCACATTTTAAACGACATATCATTTCGTTGTGAGTGGCAACCGCTGTCCCGTCGACATCTTAACAAATTCCGCTATTAATTCAGCACTAACGAGCGTATGAAGCGGGGAGGCGAGTATCCTTCGATTGATAGTCCGATACTCCCTCTGTGTTCACCGATCGTCACAATGCGCCTCATCTCCCTGTATCGACATGTCCGACTTGGAGCGGACGAGGGTTGCCGGCCGGTCCGGACCGGTAATAAATGCCCGCCCTGCCCACTCCACCGTTTCACTTTTCTCAATTTCGTTGACCCCATTAACGGAGACGCGCTCCGTTTGACGTGGAACCCTCGCGTGCTCACAATGCGACATTCATTGACAATTAAATGCCGCTATCTCGACATTGGATTATGTACAGTTGAACTTTGCATTCGCATCGGTGATATCCATAGCTCTCGCGTTTATTTATTGCTGTTTGCGATTACGCGGAATTTGTGAGCCGTGAGTAGGTAGGTACCTATTGACGAATGTTGCGCAACGTTTGAGCGGAAATTATGTTTTATTTCGTAAATGCTTACATACTCACTCTCTCGCTAACTGGTGTTGAATTTAGTGTGGGTACACAAGTGAAACATCACATACCTACAGCACGAGAACACACATTTATCTGCCACATAAATGTCTGCTCGGGTCGGACCCTACGATGGTTCGATGGGTCGTTTTTAGAATTTATATTCGTATCTAAAAGCTTTAGTTTTTTCCGACTGGTAATTTCACAATTGTTTCCACCTAAGCTCTTAGGCTCAGATCAAGTAAGCAGCAAGCACTTAGGATTCGTACGTTCGCAGAGGACTGGCATAATTCTGGGATCTGGCGCGACTAGACGCCGAAAACACTCGAGGGCCACTCGAGGCACAGATAGGCTGAAGCCGACGAGCCTCTCGAACAGTCCGCTGCACGCTCATGAAGCACCGTGTCAATGTCTAGACGGGACGGGAACGACACGTTATCGATTATGCCGTTAAGAGAAATTATGTAAGCGGGGAGAAGCAGTCCCGAGGGACCGGGACAAAGCGTGGCTCGCTTCTTAATTACTCGTGACGCTACGGATATCTTCCCTCGGCAAAGGGTGACAGTCGGAGGTCGCGAAATCACCGCGCGATTCCACTATGAAAACGTTATGCGAGCGGTCTTAATTACGTGTCCGCATGGTTTTTATTTGCGAGTTTTAGGCGGAGATTCATTTCCCATCGCCGTCGGCCGCAAGCATCCCGCGCCGGTCGCTGGACGCTCTTGGGCTTAATTTCAAGGTTTTGTCCACAGCGGTCGAACTTTTACAATTCAATTTGAACGCTCCGTGTAGTTGTTACTTGCGGATTGTTTTGTACGTTTGCGCTGTTATAATAATTTATAAAGTTCCGATGTCGAGCCGCACGGCCGTGGCCGGGTGCCGTCGGACACGAAATTCATTTAGCGCTGAATACGAATAGCGGGGAATGAATTTATATGGAAGCAATCAAAGTAAAGGGTAGCGCAAGGATGCTTTTTGCCGAGTTTGATTCAATTAGGCCGCTGCATAATGGGATTCGTCAACTGCTCATCTTGTTTTTTGGCAGGACAATCAAAATATTTGCATTCGTTTCCAGTCGTCGGTTAATAGCGCCACAAATGGGGTAAGCGCCGTCGTTTTGGGAGATTTTTTAATTAATTGTTTTGTTGGCTTTCTGCGAAATTGTTACGAGGACCCTTCAAGGCGTTTTTCCTTGTTTGATGATTTGATTTCAGTAACAATACTATACATTTCTATACATTTAAATGTTTTTCGACCATCTGCATGTAGGTTCACGTGTTTTATAAGGCTTGATTTAATTAACCTTATGAGGACTGGTCTCCGGACACTAATCTATTACTCACTAATCATCACCTATAGACATGTGGTTTCTTTCAAGACTCCTCAGTGCAGTGACCCAATTATATATTTTTAAACTCATATAATCTGGTTTCCATTATTCTGTGTCCTGACCAGACTAGGAGTGTTTATTGTATCTTCGAGTTAAGCATGGAATTCTATAACGAAATCAAATCAATGATGCCTTAGACAGGGTTGACAACTCACCATCAAATGGTCATTTAAAAACTTGGTTTAGTAAACTTTCACCATCATTTTCTATAAACCATTGCGCCTCTGATGAGGCACGATCGCAGGAATTATGCAACCTTGTAACCTTGACTTGCCCACGCCAATATCCACTTGTTTGTGACTTTCAGCCGCGTGTGGCGCGGTGGTGCCATCTATCTAATATCTAAAATTGAATTTGGAACGGGCGCCTTCGAACAATTTCAATTTATTATTAAAATTGAAATTTGCTCTATGTATCTATCTACTATGTATATTGAATAGAAAACTTCCATGTTTGACAAATAAAGATTGTTTTCAATAGATTTTCTACTGGGATAACCTTGGTTTACTTTATATCAATCTTTGAAGTCTTCTATTCACCACCCTACTTCAAAATGGATACACTTACAGTCTAAGAACAGAAATTTAAACTCATCATTCTAATTACTGCTTTGCTGGGAATTGAATCCAGGACCCTTTAAATGGCGGTCCAGTATGGTGAGCATTGTACCACAGAAGTCGTCAAATTTTAATTATAGACACCATTAACATTTTACAAGCTCGATGTAGGCATAGTGTACACCATGTACAGTCACAGCAAACGATTGTTCGGTACAATCGTGCACAAATGTGTTTTTCATAGAAGTCATAGAGGCGTATCTGTAATTAAAAATAATCAGACACATTTTGTTTGGCAAAGTTTTTGTCCAACGCACGGATTAGAGAGTATAATCGCGCATTGTTCGGGCGCGTACGTCAGGCATCGTGCGTGCCCCGCCGCTATAGATCGTAATCAACGTTATTTAGCTCCTAGATTTGTTTGCCAGTGTTGAATGCCAGTTTTTATTGGTGTGCAACTGTTTAACTGACGTGGCTCTGGGTACGCTGGACTGTTTTCGATGTTTTACTTTTGATTTAAATTGATGTTATAAGTTACGGATGACTTTTACAGTGCAATTGGTGATGATATTATCGAATCCATATGGTTTAGTGTTTGATTTCCAGTTTAATTGCAGCGGCAGGGACATGTAAAACATCAGTTTCATTTAAAAAATTTAGGGTCACGTCATATTATTATTTACTTAACCTGATGAAATTATATTTAAGTAACGAACACACAAACGCACAACCTGATTAATCATAAATAAAATACCTGAAGATTACTCTAATGTACACACACAACAACAAACAAAAAAAAAAACACAATTATACACCAAAAGAAATGGACCTCAATCAAAAACAAAATCATCATAGATGCGTTGCGAACCGAAAATTAAAGATACCCGCATTATTTGTAGATGCAATGAGCAGTTACACGACACCACTGTATTACGCGGATGACATGGCCGACCAATCGTCCTAGACCTGCGTACAATATCTGTGACATAATTATCTATGCTGCTATCGCATCCGTCGCCCGGCGGGACTGCTCGCACAATAACACCGATTTTAAACTTAACCTATGGTTTTACTGTTTACTACTAGACACAGTAACTCGACGTAACTTAGCTTCATTGATTCTACGCTTAAATTAGGCATTGGCCATGTATGTTAGTCAAGTGGTAAAATAAAACCTTAAAACATTTTTTTACGCAACTGTCCTTGTATATTTATAAAGAGGGGATATTTTTTTTCGCTAAATATCGTGTGAGGTATCGTTGAAAAAGTAATTCAAAAAAAATTATGCGTCTGCAAATAACGTTTTCCAATCCAGAAAATCAGGAAGATGTGAACGTATTACGTATATGATTATCATGATTATCTTTAACCACAGATCACCCCCAATAGATACCGCATACTGAACATTTTGTTCCGTTTCGAATTCACCAAAGTTGGCGGAACGCGCGGGTTGCGGGGGACGTCACCCGTTTGGAAACATGTACGTCGTCAAGGGCCAAATGTCAGCTTGACATTAATTTGTTGATTTTCTATACGTTATTATTATGTGCGGTGAAAACATGTCGCCTTCAATTCGGAATCTATTGGGGGTGATCTGTGTCTTTAACCCATTGAGTATTCCAAATTTACCTTCTTGCATCATTTTTCAAAATACATAATAATTATTATGTAATGTACTCATGTGTCTTTGTGTACCAATAATAATATTGTATATTTTGTTGCAGGTAATAATTTAGGACGGCTGCAAATGATACATCGGTATGTCTTTCGTTACTATTAAGCTGGGTTGGACAGTCGGTGGCAAACCATTGTCGTAGTTACTCTGTGTACATACATATACATAGTTAAGTGAATAATATAGTGGTTCACACTAAAGTAGGTACATAGGTTTCTCGTTGCCAAAAAAGTTAGTGTGTTACAATACAAGTGCGTATCATATTGTTGTAGGATCATGAGAAACCTGCAGACCTAAGACCTAAGAGCTGCTCATAATGTCCTAAAAAATGTTAAGTCTACCAAACTGCGCTTCGCCAGTACGGTATAGATAATTATGTATAAATGTATCCTTCACATTATAAGAGGAAACCTAACCCCAACAGTGGGACAGTTAGACAGTTATGGGCTACATGATTTCCGTGGGAGTTAGCAACCGACAACAATACCTAGCTAGCTACACGTGAGGCGTACCTTTCCAATTTGTAGAATTCTATATGTTTACCGTAATAGCAATAACCTTCTCGGGCGAACCTTCGCGTGACGTCAGAGCCTCATTACCGTCCGTAACTCACTATAATTCCAAATAACTCGGGTAATTGCTTGGACTCTACTGAAATAACATTGAACTCTACCTACTTTCTAAGTCTAGGGATAGTTAGTATTATATAGACAAGCATAGTCTTAAGTCTGACTTCGTTTTAGTTCATTTTTGTTTTGTATATTTTGGGTTTCTTAATTACTTTGTATGTTTGAAAAAGAAAACATGTGTGATAAAAAAGCATCGAGCATATAACCAATAGAGCGGTAATGTTATATGTTTTGTTCGAAAACATATTACGCCAAAACACTGCGCCGGTCGCTGCGCTCTGATTGGCCGAAACACAGCTCACTTGGTCACTGGTTGGTGCGGTACTATTTTAAATTGTCATTTATCAGTGACAAATCACTGATCAGTTTCGGAATTTTCTAGCTCATACATATGCTCAATGGTTTTTAAATTAGACTTCAACAATAAATATTCTATTTTCAACTATAATAAAACGGAATACGGTCACAAATAAATGCATCCAAAACTAAACGTTCTATGTTATCACGCTCCTCATTTAGTCGCATTAGCCTATTCACATTAGCCGTATGATAAACAGTTGAGTACGTTTAGAGTTCATCGCATTTAAACGCAATTCGTTCTGAACTCCGATGTGTTCATTGTGCTACTTGTCGATGTTACACGCGAATATATTCGATCCTCAGACCGAAGACAAGTAGTCAAGTAGTCAACTAGACAAGTAGACTCGTAGACAAGTAGCAATTAGCTTAACGTCGGGAATTCGCTCGTAAATAGGTCATTCAACTTATTCATATTAGTACGTTATACGTATTTGAATTATGTATTGTTATTAACTAGAGTGTGCGACTCCTGTTATGGCAGGCTGTAAAATATGTCGTTAATCGCGAAATTAATTCATTATTTTTTATTGCCGGTCAATATACCTATAGAAGCGCTCGTTGCGTGTGTGTGTCGGGTTTCGTTGTCTATGTGTATTTAACATAACGTTATAGTTTGAAGAATTAAAACACGCTAGTGTTTTGTTAACAATTATTAAGTGTGCTGTGCATCATTGAGAAGTAGACTCATTTAAAGGCAACCCTGAGTGAAACATACTTACATAATAAATGTGTACCTAAATATGTTGTCGTCAGAATTAAATGTGTCAAATTTCAATTTTATGGGATAAGTTCTCATTCAGCGCAAAAATAGCCCCAAATCTTTTTTGGTTATTCGGAAGTTCATACAAGAAACCTTTCAATATTTTAAAAATGATATTAATCTATCAATTTCTATATACAAAGCGCACGAAAATTCATACAGTTCAGTTCCAAGATTATCGCGTCGACAAACAGAAACTTTGCCTTCCACTCGGCACGCGGTGTGAGGTGAGGTGGCGAAATTATGTGGTTCAATAAACCGGTAGTGGGTTGTTCGTTTTCGTCGCCGGCGCTATTACAGCTTCTATGGACATGGGACCCGTCCACGCACTTCTCGGCGTGTGGTGCTACTGACAGCGGGCCAATACACGAGGCTTTGATTTATTTGATTAAAAGATGTGCTGTCGTTCTTCTTCTCTGTGACAAAGCGCCTTTCAGATATGGTGGTAGAATCAAAAAATTACGTGCTTGTGTATCCATGATAGCCACATGATTAAATGATGATCGACGTCGTCCAAAATGTCCTTACATTTTTCTGCATGACAGTGTCTTTTTTTTAAATATGCTTTCTTTATTTTTCTGTCCTTTGACTAAAGAAACAAAACTAAAGTGCGGAAAACTGACCAGACCCCAGAGATCAGGGCCTATTGTTTTATTACCTGTATAGGGTGCTACACTGCGTCTTGAGTTAAAGTCTTTGACGCGAGGTATCGATTATTTGAAAGAAAAAAAAGAAAGGATAAAGTTCGGTTTATCCAGAGGTAGATATCAAAAGTTGATTTTTTTTATGTTACTTAGAGTTGAAAAACAAAATTAATATCGACATGTTTCAAGACGATACAGAAATAATCGTTCAAGATATTCCAGTTTGGACTGTTTTTTTTCCATAATAAAGCATTTTTCATAATCGGTGGTAGAATCAAACGATCTCACCCTCTATGTTTTCTTTTAGAAATGTTATAATTAACTGATCTTGTTCTATTAAATATACATTTTTGTAAGTATATATTAATTTTACATTTTAAATCTAGTAATGTACGTCATGTGATTATGTAAACATGCAATGTTTATATAACGGACAGTGATGGTATCTATTGGTTGTTGTGTTAGAAGCTCAAGGGCAAGGTCTTCCAATGTCATTGCCATTTTAAGATATACTATCACATTTTTTAGATAATATTTTCGTACCTAAAGATATCCAATCTTGACTTATCAAATTGAGTTCGGGTTTTATAAACAAATTACGTAAGTGAAATTTATTTGGTGAAAAACATTTACCTTTATCACATTATTTTCTAACTACGTATTTATTACGTTATTTGGTATATTTCAATTGAAATATGGAATAGAATACGATTGGAATTTCATAATATTCGTCACCTTTTCTTGATATGGAATAAGTTTAATATGGGGTTAAGACCCCATGTCTTCGGCTGCACCCTGTTTCTACTTGCCCAATGACGACGCCATCGCGGCAGAGGTTATGATGACAAAATCAGAACAAAAAGATTGCCAAATTTTGTAGGTACAATCCTAAATTCAATCGTTTATCGGATGCAGATAAAAAATCCCAAAACATTACGAAAGTAAAAGCAAATTATAGAGATAATCACTGTGATAATTTACTCGTTGTTATTGATATACTCTAATTGAAATAGATTAAGAAAAATAAGATTTTATTAACTTTAGAAGCTCCATAATCCTGGTACAATTATGATCCCAAATCATCTCAAATGCAGCTGCTTAAGCTCCGTTATCCGTGGTTCCCGCTCATCCGCCTATCCGCCTATCCGCTGTCACTACCACCGCGCCCGACTGCTTAGGCGAAGTGAGCGATTTCTATTCACGTCGTAGCACGCACACTCGGCAGTTGCGTACACTTTCTAACTCAACGGACGGTTGATAGGACGCACGAGGTGCGCTCGGCGCTACCCGGCGAAACGTTATTTGCTCATGCAAATTGCACGCAGAAATACGCACGTGTTTGAGTAAATTGGACACGGCGGCCGCTTACGTAAGGAGGCTATTTGGCTCTTCGTGTAATGAAAGTAAACATGTGAGGAAATGGGCATGTCGACCTCTTAACTGATTACCCGGGACCGCTTAACCAACGTTTGGAAATTAAACATGACATAAAGCGAAAATGTTCTCTATTTAAACAGTATTCTAAGTTGTGAAGCAAGATTCCTTCTTGCACGAGTTGGCTTTAAAGAAGAAGATATAGAAGGTACCTACTCTAACGATAGCATTAATACCACATAGCAGAAATCGATTAATAAATGAAAAAATCTAAATCACCTACTTATACTGCAAAAGTAACAATGCTGCTCAGTGTTCACAATTGAGGAATTCCGTCTTTGGAGCCAATACTGAATGACATCTGATCAGACTTGTCATAAACATATCACAGAATTTCGGCCTTATACCTCGATCAACAATACAGGTTGATTGAATGCGGTATAAGTCAAAATATGGCACGGTGTGTGAGCCCTGCGTGCGTTGCAAACACATTTAGCCAGTTTAGAACAAATCTGCGAACTCCCAAACTTCGCTAATGAAACGACTGCGATACGGTAGCTGTACGTTCAACGATGTTGAAGACTTTCGTCTTTTATTAACCCCTGAACCGTCGTTCCGAGCTGATTGGAAACATTTCTCTTATAGGGCCTATAAGTCTCTGGCAAGAAAAATTTGGCTTCAAAGCATATTCGTACCGTGTTCTGATAAGAAAATTTATGTCAGTTGTATGTTGAGGCAATCTGTCGTATCGAAGGCTCCATCGGTGATAGTGTTCGTGTGTTTAAATGAATTTTGTTCGCTAGGTAAGAGGGATACGTTGTTCTATAAACGGTGACTTTCATCTTTGGGAGTAGGTACAGTCGCTAAGTAGGTACGTTTAATTTAGCTGTGTACAAAGTAATAGGTTTACGAGTTAATTCTATGATTACTAGATAGGTAATATCTAGGAAAAACATACATATGTATTATGTATTTAAACGACAATAGCTAAAATACTCCTATTTTAGTTATTAAGAGCAATATGTCTGTTTTTATGTGAAAATAAAATTTCAAAACTACATATTTAACTGATATTTGTATATTTATAGATAGATTTATAGACATCTAGTTAATGCCCGTAAATCTACATAAAATCTCGTAATTCTCGTGCCACAGTAAGCACCGGTGTACTTTACATATATCTAAATCGAGGAGAACATATTATTACCTCTATGTGTATTCGTCGGAATCGATGTAGTTATTACAGCAGAGGACATCGTATGTTGAATCTCTGCTCTGAATAATTTATTGGACATTTGGAAGGGAACATGCGATTTATGACCGTATTTACATATATACTACATGAATACATATCTACTTGATTGGGTACGTAGCTTTGATTGATAGAGTATTCCTTATGTGGGGTCGCTTGGATCTTCATGGATGTGCATGTGTTTGGAAGGATTGAAGTGATCTAGAGGTAGCGTCATTATCAATATACTTATTGTTATAATAAGCCGGTGGAAGAGTTGATGACCGACGTGGTGTTGTGGACCCCCACGGTAAGGTGGTCGTGGATTTATGGTATGAACTGACAGATAGGAAGATTGTGTACAGTATAAGTGTTTTGACTAGGAAATAGAATGGGTCAAAATATCTAAATTTATTTATTTTTCATTTTAATAAAAATGTAATCAAGAAAAAGGAGATATGCAAATAGTTAATTAAAGCATAATTATACCTAATACTTGTTGTAAATTTGAAGTCAGGTGTGAACTCTTTAAATGAAATTACCTATATGAACTTTCTGGTATATGACCGCAAGTATGTATAGATGTTCTTAATATAAGTTTACCAATTTACATCGTAGCACGTTTTGGATGAAGTCGCCTTGTATAGTACACTTGTATATTTGTCGTATAATCCTCACTTTTCTGCTGATCTATGGAGTCCTATTGACGAATTTCCCACGGCGCGGTCGCCCGGAAAACTGGCGAGCTCTGCCCGCGGTTGTTTGACTTGAGATAGTTTTATCGCCGGAAACGGCACGACTTGTATTTGTCGATGTTCGTGTTTAGAAAGGCGTTACGTAAGTTGGCGTGCTTGACCCAATTTTACATCTGTTCTGTAAAATTCATTGTGGAACTGTAACTGACTAAGTAACTGGGATTGAGGTCAAACATTAACTTATCGTTAGGAAAAACAGACTGTAGCCTGGAGAAAAATAAATATGATGTTAAATCGTTTACTATATTTTTATCTTTATTTTTGTTTGTTTGTTAAATGTTCGTTGGTCTCTCAAACGGGAAGTCCTGGGTTCAAATTCTGCACGGACCACTAATTTTCAATCAAACACGTGCGTATTACTAGTTAATTATATCACTTGCTTTGGTGAAGGGAAACATCGTGAGGAAACCCCATAGCATTTTCAAAGGTGTGTGATGTCTGCCAATCCGCACATGGCCAGCGTGGTGGACTAAGGCCTGTGAGATGCGATTGTGAGAGGGAGACACGAGCCAGCATTGGGACAATTATGAGTAGTAACGATGAAATGATGATGAAATCATAAACCACACTTAGGTTTAAGCGGATCAGTGTAACCATGGTCATGGTGATTTATCTAGCGAGTGGTTCGAAGCCGCGTAGTTTTTCTACGAACGTATTAACATAGTCAGCGGGCGCGTTGTTTCGAGTGGCAGACAAAAGTGAAAGAGTTATCGCGTTACGATTACTGTTCGCGTGATGTGTTTTTACATTTGGTTACAGAGCTGGTTACAGATACCACAATTAAGGTGCTGTTATATGGACAACTGAAATTGTTCCATTGCAAAGGGTGCCCACGGGATCTTATTACTGAGACTTCGCTGTTCGATCTGTCTGTCTGTCAATGGACTGTAGGTCATGAACCATGCTAGTTAGATAATTAAAATTTTCACACATGATGTAATTCTTTTGCCGATATAGCAACAAATACTAAAACCCAAATAAAATAAATTTAAGGGGGCGATACAACAATAATGTGATTTTTTTATAGATACATAATACCTAGTATGGAATCATTCGTGCGCGAGTCCGACTCACACTTAGCCGATTTTTTCATGATAATTGTCACAATATGTTCCAGTAGGTATCTACATTAAATACATGCGTTAGAAACAATAAAAAAACGCTCGCTCATGTGTGTATAAAAATACCTATGATAGCTTATGGTATTGTACTTGTACCTATATGTAGGTACTCGTATCTACTGCTGTCCCCAATTGATTGCACTCTCACCAGTACACACACACAAAAAGGGAGATATCTTAAGTCGGAAGCCACTCGGGCACTCGGCGGTCTAACGAGACAGTTATTGGCACGCGGATAGGTTCACCACTTCGATATGTCAAGCGGTCTGTATTCGGAGAAGTCGCAAAGTGGATTGCCACCGTAACTTTATTATTAGCCAATCAGATGATTGGTACAAACAAACTTCTTTGGTCCCAGCTAACTTGTCCCGACGCGCTCGGCTTTCGAATACTTACACTTGATTTATTACTCGCTCGCATCCTCCGTGTAGACGATTAATCATCGATTTTCCGCGAGCCGTAACTAATACTTTGCTGTAACGTATGAAGATGTTCGCGTAATTAATGGAGAAATTCGTAAATGATGATGGTGAAGGATGGCGGTGCTGGGGAAAGTGGGGACGATGCTATTTGTTATTGCGACGTTACACTTATTGCTCTTCGGTTGGACGTTCGATTCGATCGGATGGGACTTGTTCGATACGTATACGACCTACTAGTTTCCGCTCGCGTGGAATTTGACTGATCCCGCGGAATTTCTGGGATAAAAACTACCTATCCTATGTGTTAATCTAGGTTACCATCTATGTGTGTGCCAAATTTCATGAAAACCGGTTCGGACGTTTTTGCGTGAAGGGGTAACAAACCGACAAACATACAAACTTTCGCAAATATAATATTAGTAGGATTTTTTACCTATTTATTAAGTAAGTACCTAAAAGTGGTTTAATCATTAGCATTGAACAATATTGGAAACGAAATTTAGTAGTTCGTAGACCAACCACAGACGAAACCATGCGCAAAAGTAAGTCCTCGTCCATAGACACACCCGCTATTATCAAATCCAGTTAAAACCGGTTCTAACCAGACGTAGATTGGATACAACATAATCCACTAGTCCGGTGACAGACCCGTTGACCGGTGAATCACGTTATAATGCAAATCATATCGCATGCGAGCGATTTGGTAATGCTGAATGGTGCGGCTGCGGCGTGCGGCTCGTGCGGCTGCGGCGCGCGGCTCGCGCGGCTCCTGCGGCTTAGCTGGGTTTGGTGTGTTCTATTCAGGAGACGTGCTGGAGTCGACTAATCGCATTGTTTGAAATCCGCGTCTTATCGCTGCTAGGTTGCAACGCTAGAAGTCATAGTGAAGACGAGAGTTGTGTCCAGATTTATTCCTAGTAGTGTAATGTAGTTAATTAAAGACAAAAATATAGAGTTATCTGTCCTCGCCTCATAAAATAAAGTAGCGCTTATAAAACAAGGCAATTTATTATATTTCAATCTAAAAGTTAGTCTTTTAGTTAGTTTACTCAATAAGTACCTACCTACTCTAGCTGAAAAATTATGAAATAATCATAAACTTGTAATTCAGTGCTCATATAGCCGAACAGTGGGACAAAATGGGTTGTACTGACAGATTGACTGACTGATAGCTCACTGTGGTCCGTGAGCTGTGACTTATGGACTATGAGCTGTGAGCTATGAGCTATGAGCTGTGAGCTGTGAGCTGTGAGCCGCGAGCCGTTATCGCACGCCGCGCGGACGATTTGGTAACACTATTGGTAGCAAGTCGCGCGGGAGCGGGGTCGTCGACCCGCGAACAATGCTATCGCAATTGTTTACTTGCCGTCCGCTGCTAGTGATACGGTGTCGAAACTAAAATATCGATAGTCGATATTACGTGGAGCTGTCCCGTCACTGCCGTTATCGATAAACATTGATTGGGCATGACGAAGTGTAATGAAAATGACACTGAATGTGGCTTACATGACATGTTTAGGACTGTTTGATTCTAAGCGGTAGCACACCTGAGAGTTCTCCATAATGTTCTCAAAGATGTCTGAAGTCTGCCAATCCGCATTTGGCCCGCGTGGTGGACTATGGCCTGTACACGGTACCCCTCACATAGTGAGAGGAGAATCGAGCCCAGCATTGGGACAAATTATGGGTCGAAATGATGATTATCGTGGTACCTACCTATAGGTTTACCGATGTGAGAGGGCGGTAACGTTGTTTACTAAATTAATATTGAATAATTATTATGGATATGGATTGACCTTGATTTTAATTGAATTAATTATGGCACATATAACAAGGACAAGGTAATACGATGCGATAATTGAAATCCGAAAACAAATTAATAGAGGTAAGGTATGGATGATGAATAATGTCCTTTTAATGGTTGTTTGTCAGTCGGTTGGTGTATAGCCATTAGTAGATAATGCAATTATATTGTTTGATTCAAAGTTACAGGAAAAATTGAACTGAGAATTTACCGCATTCCGTCACATGTTCAGTCAATGTAAAGACCTCAATGACTTGGATATCCTCATGTTAACTTATCCTCTCCTAAGTAACGAATAATAACAACTAATGTTTGTGTACCAGGCGTGAATAACTTGATAAGTTAAAATGCACTTTTTTCAGGACGGCCATTTTAAAATTTAAGTTTGTATGGAAATGTTAACAAACACTTTTTTATTTTAATGTAGTTCCACCATACGAATAAAGTAATCCTGATGCCTATTATGCATTTAAAAAACACGTAAGTCGAACTTATCAAATTATTCACGCCTGGTACGGATTTATATTAACACCTTATACTAACAGGAGTTAATAATCAACTAACACAGTCCCTCCCACCACTGTCCTATCCGAAATTAGTCACAGGTGTCCTTGGGCGGCAGGCACAGATCACCCCCAATAGATACCGCATACAAAACATTTTGTTACGTTTAGAATTCACCAAAGTTGGCGGAACGCGCGGGTTGCGGGGGGACGTCACCTGTATGGAAA
>DWKA01000175.1:0-20716 GCA_018249155.1 Panoquina ocola ocola
GTTATGACGTAGGCATCCGCTAAGAAAGGATTTTGGTCAATTCTACCCCCAAGGGGATAAAATAGGGGATGAAAGTTAATACTCTTAAAGCGAGCGAAGCCGCGAGCAAAAGCTAGTTCATCATAAAACGCGAATCGCTTTATTCTTTATTATTTATGATGAATATTAAAAAAAGAAAAAACTATACCACCGCCACCATATATATAACTATTTCACAATTCAAGTGCAATGGAAATAAAAAACTTACTTTTCTATCTTGATTTTTTTAGTAATTTTAATATGCTTTCGTCAATTTCTGCTATTCATTATGTACAATCTAAGCAATAGGAAGATATAAATTTGAGAGAATCTGCGATGATATTACTTTAAAATAATTTTATTATAATAATCTTTATATTTATCGTACATTTTGATATTTTATATTTTTTTAATAATTGCGCCTTTTTTAAAGAATTGCAGGACAATAGCGCAGTGTCGATAACTGTACGAGCAGCGGCAATTAGCGGGTTAAACAGGAAGCGCAAAGATCGCGAGGATATGACGATATGGATTTAACCTCCAGCGTATCCTACATCTTAGCGTGACGCAAATAGGACAAGGATTAATAAGTGACGCATCTTGGCATCAGTGTTTTTGGTTATGCGTGCTTAGGTAAACAATGCTAGTTGTCTTTTTTATGAGGAAGAATACTCGTATTTTTAAATGTTTTCTTTTATCCTGTCCTGCAAAGTGTAGACAGACTTCACTACTAAAAAATGTATTCAAAAAAATCATAGTAATTTACCTAATTAAATAAATGCATACCTTATAACTTTTTTAGCACATAAGTGTATTTTTAGTTTTTTTTTATTGATATCAATACCGAACTAACAAATTCAATTAAAAGACGAAACTTAAGTTATTTTAAACAGTGAAAACACATTCGAGGCTGAAATCGGTACAAGTGCATTTATATAATAGTTAACAGTATTTTAATACGAACAAATATGATTGGAATACATAGAGGAATTTACAAAGATGTGATGGCGTTGAAACTAAAGTAATATTAATTAAAGTGTGTCGAAATGTGTCATGAAAGATTAGTTCGCTCCCAACTGCAGTTGACCCCGTAGTTAAGTCGCGACATACGGACGGATATCATTGCGGAATCAGAGGAAGTTGTTCTAAGACAATTAATGACTCACTGTCCTAATTACAGCATGTGTCAAAACAAAATGTATCTAAGCAACATGTTAGTAGATAGTTCTCGCGACTAATTTTTACCCTTTAAAGAATAAATTTCCATGTTTAAAGAATAAATTAAAATTCAAGTTAGTTTAAAGCAATTTATACCTGTATAAAGTTTTATAGATATGCGTTTAATTAAGTTACTGGTAGCTACACAACCGTATCCGATAACTTAATCCGTATTCTTCCAATGAAGAAAAGGTTCATACAATTTTGATAGTAGCCAATTGTAGTAGATATTACTTTTATAATTCCTTGGATTGTATTAAAACACATTTCATTCGAACAATTAATCCGAAGTACCTGTATTTAGTATTCAGTACTTCTAACAGATTAATCGGCGTCTTAAACTTTGTATGCTTTACTTGTGAAAGTATTTCCAATCCAGTTGCAACGGATTAAGATCTTATTGAGCAACTTTCAACAATTACAGTCTCCTGTCGTGGACTATTAGGGAACTTGGTCTGCGTACGAACGCGTTTAGACTCTTGTCTCACCACCTAACGTCTAACGAATAATATTTTTTAGGATCACGGCTTCAGCCCAGTCCACGGAACGATCTCTCCTCGTAACTGAAGAGGCCTACAGCATCTATTATGCTGCTCCAGGGCGAATTACTGGATGCTCACACATTTTATTTACTGTTATATTTAATTTTCATCTTATTTTGGTTATCTGAATCCCTTGTGCGTATTTAAAGTCATCATTATCAGTCAGTTGGATTTATGGTTTCAGCTATAGGGTATAAAAATACCCGTAAAAGGAAACTTGGAAGTGTTTTAAAGGACAATCCTGTCAGTAAAAAAATTGAGACACAACCTAAAATTTTGTAAACAAAAAGCTTAAGTCAGACCTGAACAAGGGTCTCCAATTTCCCCTTTGAACGAAAATGCATTAATGCCGATACAGGTATAATCAACGATGACCACTTACCATCAAGTGGTACCTGATAGTTTATCAGCTTTTTATAATAAAATAATCTTGCAAGTCATTTTGTAAAATATATTGTAGGTATAATTGACTTACAAATTGCTTGTTTTAAATAATAATATCGCTTGAAAACTGGATATGCGACAAGTGTCTAAATATCCGTGCGAGTAAACTTGTAAGTCGTGTAAGTGAGCTCGAAGGGACAATAAGTGTATCGACTTACTGGCCAAGTTTGTAAGTGCCGAGATAAGCTGTAAGAAGCTATCAATGTTATTGTTAAGACTGTACTTACAATAAAGGCGTTTACTTAAATCATTAAGGTTAAAATACTGTGGTTTAGAGTAAAAATTATTCGAATGCGCGTATTACCAATTAATTATCACTTGCTACCGTAAAGGAAAACATCATGAGGAAACCTGCACACCTCAGAATTCTCCATAATGTTCTCAAAGGTGTGTGAAGTCTGCCAATCCGCACTTGGCCAGCGTGGTGAACTAAGTATGGCCTGTATCAGTCACATTGTGAGAGGAGACCCGAGTCCAGCAGTCACTTGGGATAAATAAGGGTTATGGTGAAATGAATTATAATGCTATTCCCTGACTGGAATCTACTTCCAGGATTGTTGGAAGGAGTTATAAGAGGGTTTCCAGGGATTTTCAGTATAAACAATTCGAATTAAACACATAAAATCGCTTATCAAGCTCCCCGCAGTAACAATGTTACCAGCGTTTCAACGATTCTTCGAAACGGCAATTATCTTGAATCTGAATGGTCTGAAACACTTAGTAGTTTCACGAACTGCTTGTGATGCAAGATAAGACTCCTTTCAAACGATTTTCAACGGTAATGCTGTTCGGGATCACTGCTTTGAAAACTCTAAAGCGTTTTTATTAAGCCTTTAATTATTGACCCACTTATTCTTTGATTAATCAACACATGTGCTAGAAGCATGTTAGAAAGCAAGTCAAACCTACATGTTCATAGCAAGCTTATTAAGAAGCCTGAAGCATACGCAACAGAGTTTCATACGGAGCATATTAAAATGCTCATTAATGCTCTACTCATACTAAAATGTTTTTAACGTTGTTGATATTTAAAACTATAATTAAGGGGGATAATGAGTAAAAATCAAGAGTTAATTATGATATGATAAATTTACAGGACGAAAGCGTAAAAGTAAACCGTTTATTTTTTATTTAATAATAACAACAACATTCTTATTTTTATCAGGTTGTATAAACAGTAAACTATGAGGAATCTTCACCAATGCTTAACTGCAATCGCTGGGAATGTAAAAATTTTCGTACCCACAAAAAAATAAGGATATTCTACACCATTTCTAATCAAAAACTAAATCCAAACCAAAGCTTTTGTGCCATGATAACAGCGGAATAAATATTGCACAAAACACTCCATTTTCCCATAGTCTACACTCTGCACAGACACAAGGGTTTGGTAAAATTAGTTGACAAACCGGGGTGTCGTCAGAGGTGATAGATGCCGGCTGGGCAGGGGATTTGTATAAGATTTTATTAGCAATATTATTATTCAGTTACTAATATTATGAATAAGTAGGTATATCCGTTTTTACTTCGCTTAGTGAAAATATACAATCGATTCATGACGCGAAATAATCGTTATACGAGTATAACTACTTATCTGACTAAAAAGAACGCAGGAAATCAGGAATCTTTGCTTCCTAAAACTCTTAACTTCGAAATCCTCAAATAAAAACACGTAAAAGTTCTTATTATGATTCCAAGCCTACTCCTTGACTTTCTCTTGATTTTATTAATCTTAATCTAAAGTGAAGAACGCAGTACACTGAAGGTCTTTAACCACTATCTCACTTTAAACTGTCTTCAGAGTCAGTGGCCCGAGCAAATCGGTTTCACGTTGCCGTGAGCCGCAATAAAAATGCGCATCTCAAGACAAGTTAAGATGAGAGGTGGAGGCTGCAACTCAAAGAGAGAAGAATTCAGTTCATTACCGTCTTACAAGCTTGTCCGTTTAGTGACGGGAATTATTTGCCGATAGTTTTATCGATGTTTTTAAACGTTATATAACGTTAGAAGAATAAAATACAAACACAAGTAATCGATGTTCAATTTTAAATGAAATTTCGATTAAAACCTCGGTTCATAAAACTGTAGCAAACTACATTTAATTGACGATAACGAATCCCGTAAAAATGTACCACAAAAAGATAAATATAAAAAGCACGCTCGAATTGATTTAAGTGCATAAACTAAGTAGAAGAGCCGAAATTCGTGAAGCAATCCACGACATCGATGTAATTAAATCGGGTGGGGGAGTGAAGATCAACTGAGACGGGGCAAAAAAATGATAATTACGAAAAAGTATCCCCATCGCGAACTCACTCGAACTATCAGCGCCGTTGCGAGCGGAACAAACTACGGCCAAGTGTGTCGATTTTCAACGTCCTCGAGTCTAGAAAAAAATATTCTCGAGTCGCAAGTTCAGTGGGGGTGGGTGGGAGCCTACCCTTCCTGCGGACCTCCTTAACTGCTGCCAGCGGACAAAAAGAATGAATGGATCCGCCCCTTAACGAATACACCGAGCGGCATAATTCATACTTAGGAAAGTGCAAGGAAGGAGTTGACATGGACTTTTTGTTTTTTTTTCTTTTTTTTTAATTGCATTGAGCCACGGTCGCGTAGACCGTAATGCCAAAGTATAACTTTGATTATTGTTACTGAATACGTTATGAATTTTTATAATCTTATTTGCTGGCGTGAGATGAGAAATATAAACTATATGAGACATCTTTTCGATTTGGTTAGTAATAGTTCCAGCAAACAGTTTCGGTTTTACTACAATGCGTTTAAAACTTAAAATTGCACATTTACTGGTCGTTATTGGCTCTAAGGAATTTAGAAGCGGATAAATAATGTAATGTAAAATATTATTATCATCGTACCTACGTTACATTGAAGTTGATAGCCATATCATAAGACATATCGCAAACCGCAAACAGGGACTTATCAACTTTCCCCGTGGTTGACTGTGTGCATTTCTGCTTGGAAGTTAGCGCGGGAAATAATCAGCAGGAAATTCCGCGATTCTGATGTGTTCAGTGCGACCTGATTTATTTATAGAGGAAAAGTTAATTTATTATTAGATATATCGAATGCATTTTTTGCATAGATACAATTATAATAGAACGTGTTTTGTCCGTTGATTGTTTTATATGAAATATTAGAAGTTTTTAGGTTTCTCAGAATTCCGATAATTAATTTAAAGATCGTAAAACGATTTGTGTAAGATTCAAAAACAAAAACATTTTAAATTCTTTTATTTTTTGCTGATATTACTCCAAATATGTATAATTATTGTTACTTTCATTAAACATTTTTGAACTAAATACCATAACTTCGACACAATTTATTAACTTTTAATTTGTACCAATATTCCTTAAATCTTATCTTTATTTACACCGTTAATTTTGAAAACAATGTTCTACTTATGTGAATTGAACTCTTGCAGTTGATATTCTGGGAAGGTTGCTGACTTCGCTCTCAATAAACCGTCGGAGTATCTACAAGATATATAATTGGATTCACTGCAGTACGTCAAAGATAACTTGACCTGATTTCGATCAGAGAGCACAGACGAACAAGTATAAAAAGAAAAGTTTTAATAACATCAAAATACTCTGTCACGGTTTTTTTTTTATTATTTAGCTAACTGTTGATCGTTAATACACGGTCCATACTCTACTTTTCTATTTAATTATTTTAAAGTGGCTAAGAGTTATAACGCCAATAACAGACAGAGCAACGTTATAATTACATAGGCACATAATATTATTATAATTATATTTAATTATAGTTTTTGTTACAATATGTTTTGATTAAAGTTTTCTAAATTATGTATAAAAGAACTTTTGAAAATTAGGTACATTACATCCCAGCTAACTTCTAGTACAATTCGTATTATAATATTGGTATAATGTCCAAATCGTTCATTAATGTAATGCAAGTTTATTTTGTAAATAGCGAAGACAAACAAGCAGTAATACAGTTGCGTAGTGAACCTTTCAAGCGAACTGGCCCAAATGAACGCGCCTCTGAAGGCGGCTCGGAAGTTAAGATGCGTCGGTTGCCACGTATAATTTTTTCCACTCTCTTTCAATTCACCCCCTATCACACCCCTCCTCAACCCTTCTGTCTGTCAATCTTAACTACAAGGCGGGAAAGCTACGCTCAGTAGTGGGCCTACATTTTTTTATTTTTCGTACAGCCTCTAATAGGGTTTTCGAATTCTCAGAATCGATGATTCGAGCGAAAGTTGCGGCTTTCGAGAAATTTTTCAAAGGAACATTTCTGTTCTGTGAGCGAAATCGATATAAATCAGATTTTTGTTGATCTCGCTTTGCAGAACAATACTTCGTGGCTGAACTTTTGCGGTTTATACTCTATGCATTTGGTTTTTTACTTGGAATTGCAAAACATAAATTATGATTTTATATCGGTAGCACAAAGGCAAATAAAACCGCGTCGTATTTTATTTACATTTACATACTGGTGGGACGTAGTTCAGCGTATGTGATACACCTTTATACATAACGTTTACTAACTATTCTAGATATGGATTTTATTATAATTATGTTATTCGAACGAGGTTCTTAAAATAATAATAATCGTTCTTTATTCAAATTTTAAATGGCGCTCAAGATTAGTTTAAAATAGGAATCGGGGAAGGCTATTTGCGTCCGTCTCCAGTTTAATCATTGCGGTGGTAGCTGTTTGATGGCAGTGAAAACGAGAAGACCAGACAGACCAGGGGGAAGGAATAAAAAAAAATAACCTCAACTTGCATACACGCATAACTAGTAGCGGATGTCGCAGTCGAATGAAACCTTTGAGCGGGAAACTTCGATAATTCAACTGAAAAATTACGAAACTTTCCGCCTCCTAGCAAGTTTGTGCCTTTATAAGAGCGTTTATAAAGTTTAAGGAACTAGTAACTATACGTTTAACGGAACTGAAGCTGGTTTAACTTTTTCTTTCAAATGTTCTTACAGTATCGTTATACTTGTAAAAAGGAATAGTATATTAACCTATCTGTAGGGAAATAACTACATAATAATGTTGTTCTATATTTTATATTTACATCGCTTTAATTAACACGTAATGTATTAATAAAAGTTTCAGGACAATCAAAAGAAGTATGAAATTAACATTCGGGCGTTTCTTAAAACATCTAAAAAAATAGTAACATTTGAATTGTTCGAAATGTAACCTTTCCCTCTAACCACGACATGCGCCTCAAGATGCATCAGCGAAGGGGTCCCCTACGATCCACTACGTTGTACAAACTTACAACAGATAAGGGTCTCAAGTACCCCCCAAAAGGGGTAAGACAGACTCCCCAAGTCTGCCTAGAGTTTAGTGGAAGAAAAAATAATGCGGGAAAAGGACAGCGATACTCAATCGAGATTCGTCTGTGGTTTCACTTACCGTCTGTATCAACGCTCAGCTCAATTTGTTCTTGGGACAGGTAATTGGAAATTTGCTTTGTTCGGCCGTCTTTTTCTTATTTTACGAATTTCCTTTTTAAGAACGGACACGGATAATTATTGCCTCCGTGGATACGGCTGGGATTCATCGGTAGATCGGATTTTGTGCTTTTTAAATTACGATGTTGATTTGAAATGTCTGTTTGAATTTCAAAGAAAATATTTTTCATTCTTACAATATTCGCATTCAAATATACCTACATAGTTGCACAAAAATGATCAATCTGTATAATAGTATAATAAAAACTTGGTTAATTCACATGCTTTGTTTTACATTATTTTTTAAGTGTGTAACACATACATGATGTTGATTTAAATGTAGAGTACATTTTTATTTGAATTAGCAAGTGAATTTAAAACAAGCGGTATTGAATAATACGGCATAATCAATATACTCGTAAGTAGCCGCCGTAATGTTTTAAAAAGCTGTCACAATTTTTATAAAATTTTAATAGCAATTTAATTTTAGTAAAAAAAAAATAGTCCAGCTAGCGACGTTTAGAAATATTACTTATAATGAATATACTAATAATATTGAATGATGTATTAGTTTAATAACGGGTAACTTTGTTTTTAATTATTATCATTGTTATACAATCGCGTAGACAACCATAGCCACAGCGACCGGTACTAATCCAAGTGATATAAAGTATAAAAAGAGGAAAACAAAACCCTATTGTAGAGCGAAGACAAGGCAATGCTCTAATTATTTCCCACACTTGGAACTGATATCGCGTTACGCATTGTCCTTCGACCATTGTGAATGTTTCTAAATCTTACCTCAGGAAAGTAGCCGTTGTACAGTCGGCACGGAAAAAAGGTATCGAAATTAAATATTTTTTACAACCAATGAAAAAAAAGTTAAAAAAATGTATTGTAAAAGGGAATTTTACAAGTTATTTGCTAAGCTGATATGTTACCGTTTTTTTTATTTACTTGATTTTTTTATATCTAAAAAAATACATAAAACTTGATATAAGTACACCACTTATGTTTACTCTGTCCACAGAAAAGCCGAACTTTTTTAAAATAGTATATTTACTTACATCTGACGACCCACTTGTCATGTAAGTGATTATTATCATCGATTTCAGTTCGATTTAATAAACGTACTGTACAGTCACACGCACACGGCCCCACGCACGCACGTCGAGCACATTTTTACGCGTGCGAGTGTACGTCGGTTAACCTCCGTAGAGTGAACTTGATACATGACATTGTCTGCCCTTTTCACGCACCTTGCTGCTACTCTTTTGTCCCGTCGTCTCTGTACTGTTTCTTCGTTTTTTAGACTACACGTGCAATTTTAATCCGTACGTAGTTTTCACCGTAAATGACTAGAATTAGAATAGACTCGGTTTTCTAATCTTGCGCTTTGTTACGGCATAACGATGTTTGGGAAATTGTTCCTCTTGTTTTTGTCCATTCATGTTATGAGCTAATTTATGTATTTTTTGTAAAGTGAAATATTTAAATGTTTTATTTCAAATGTAAGTTTCATTTTTTATTAAAACAGTAATTATGAGCAGAAACTACATGATAGGTAAGAAGTAAATGTATGTGTGACAATTTTTCAAATAGGTGTAGACATTTGCATTGATATAATACGTAGTATTAAAGAATAAATCACAGACAAATACAATCAGCGATATAGTGGTTTAGCCGTGTCTCAAGTCACGGCAAATGAGGGGTGAGTTTAATGAATAATTAATGCACACACTTTTCTCGCCAATTATAATTACGTAAGGAAAGCAATTAGGATCCGTGCGGCTAGATGCATAAGCGGAAATTTACATAAAACACGGCCCCTTGGTCTAGGGTCCATAAAAATTGCAAGCCAATCTAGGCTTATTTTATCTAAACCAAAAACTTAAAATTCCGTGAGCTTATCTAATATAACACTGCAGTAGTTGTATGCGAGTACAGAATATATTATAAAATGAATAAAAACAACGCCTCACAATGACGCGACAAGTGTTGAAGGGGTTAAAGTAAATTTTCACACCTGGGGTAAACAGGCGAGCTTTATAACGTGCCAATTTTGGAATTTTCCGACACTTTTATTAAAAGATATAATTTTTTACTACAGGACAACGGAATTATGTATCGAAATCTTCGTTAGGGATATCTTGAGATATTATGATATTTAATAATACAACCCTTTCGCTGCGTGACCTTCTTTTGTACATAATTATTATAAAATTATACCGAGAATTGACAATTCAATACTAAATTCCACGAGTTACGTCTGAAGACTCTGAAGGCTTACTGTTAATTTAAACGTATGTTTTGCGACTGTAACATACAAATAATTTAGGTAGTAAAGAAATAAAATAAAAACACGGTTTTATCAAGTTACTTCACTAAAACAAAAAAAGTAACTGCCCTTTGCCATGAAATAATTCCCTAATATGGAGCCAACCCTGATTGTACTATCAGGTCATTCACACTTCATAAAAATGCGTTATCACTTACGCAATATGTAAAATATTAACTCTTTACAATAAGAAGTAACTATTAATTTTATTCTAATTCAACTTACAAGAATGGACCCACGCAACCGGGTAAGGAAAAACCCGTTTAAAACAGATACAACTTAATACAGCCTTTATTTATTTATTTTATGATTTATTAAATGAAGACTTGCAATACAAAAGTACAAATATAAATAATTGAAATTGAAATCAATGTCTAACAAAGGAATCATGGAAACAATGCACTTTATTATATTTATGGTGTTTACTCCCGCGGTCTCCTATGTTTGGGTTGAATCTTAGCGGGAGCATGTTATGGTGCATAAATATCCTGGCCTTTATAAAGCAATGCATCTTCTCTCAGCTGGCATTCTCAAAGTATTCCGTCGTATCTGTAGTTACAATGTAATGACGTGTTAATTTGCATTGCATCCTTTATTTTTAGGTAAATTAATCTGAATTAAAAGTTAGTCTGTTACGTGAATCAAAAGGCACAGAATGGTAAGAATTACTTTATTTTTTTATTACTATTTATTAACACTAAAGTGATATAATATTTATTAATTATTTGAAAGTTTTATTGGTACTCGTAATAATAGTAATATAATTTTCTAAAAAATATAATTTAAGCATATCAATTTCAAAACAAATATTAAGACTAAATATTTTTTTTACTTGTCAATGTTAACTAAACAAACTTTAGAAAATGTATGCCGCGGCTAACTATTAAACTTGTAACTTTTACCTCTGGCGACAATCAAATTATTCTAACAAATGATTCTAACCACACTATCGCAAATCAATAAAATATTTGTAACTGTAAAAATCTCCAACTCTACAACACCTATGAAATCCGTGGCGCGCGCCCTACATCCACGAGTTACCTCAACAATGAACACACCTAATTACGAACAATGCGCGTACGCAGGTCGTCACGCCTTGCTCTACCGGAAGCCGCCACCGGACGTCGAGATTGTGGCCCGAGCCCCTGATTCCTTCCGGTGACTCCAATGGCCGAGGGACCCAAGACGGAAGAGCGGGCGGGGACTTCGCACGTAAGACATGTGGTCAACCATCAGCGACTTAATCATTGGTATCTGGTATGATTGGTTCAATGTTTGATACTTAACCACTACTGTAAGTTTCAGTTTCTGGTCCATTTCTTAGATACAACATTTTTTTTCTTTTATTTGCGATACGTATCAAAAAATGTATCTATATTGAATACTTTTATATAAGTGTTATATAAAATGCTGATCTTTTTTAGTAAGCAATCTTACCGTGCTTTTTCTATACAGTATAATTAAATAATCTAATGACTAAAAAGTAGTGCTAAGATTGTTTATTATAATTATAAGTCAAGTTAGTTGATACGGACTGTAGTAAACAAATATGTTCACTCAAACAAACTGCCACTAAGAAACGCCCCGCTGGCTCCCGTCAATTGCATACGCTATAAGGTCGACGCACCCTGATCTTTAGTATGGAACGATTGGTGATCTTTTTTTTTATTGAGCTCGTCATGTGTGTCGTGCAACCGTTGACCGTGACTCACTCATATCGCACTGATTTACCCAACGAGATGATATCTCCATTTGTACAAGTGGCAAACCACTTCCTTCTTGACTGACAACGCGTTGGTGACGTTCGTTGCGAATGTGTTTGGGCAGAAATTAGCGTATTGTCTTCTTTTCAGGCAGCGCCAGAAGTTGAATTCTATAAATGAGATACTTACCTGGCTTTTAGGGTCACATAGAATCGTTTACAATCTCTTGATGAGTTACTTGGTAAAAAACTATGCCAGCTTTACACCTGTTAGGCAACTAACTAGTGGATAATAATAGATACTCATTGAATGGAGATAGCCGAGAATTATTTGTTTCATCTTTATTTTTCTTCTTTTTATTACGCTATATGAATTATGAACAATAGACTCGAATTGTGTTAATAATTTACTTAACTTTTTTAATAAACTGAAAAACTGATATCTTAAAATAATCTCAAAGTAAAGTAGATTATTTAACTTTATCGAAGTGAAAAAACTAGGATTTGTCCTAGTTTATAATTTCCTAGTTTATAATTTATAATTTGTTATTCAAGACTTTCGACGATTTAATCCAAGATCTACGTTAACTTAATTTTTATTGGAAGGGTGTTAAAAGCGTGTGTAATTAGTATAAGGAGTAACACAATAGTGTTCAAGTATCAATTTGCGGTGTGGGGTAAAGCCGGGCGGTTTCTCACGGCGCCCCCGTACTTCTCACGCGTTCGCCTTACACTTCCTTCCGTCCGATGCGCCTGCGCATCGCACTGTTCGGATACTCGTTGTGAACTTTGTTAATCCGAATTAATGTGTTGTGGATTAAGACATTCGTTTCTTAGATTCTGTTTTGTTTATTATAATGATAAAAACAACCTTTAAATGATGAACCTACACTTACTTTAACCTACATAGGTAGATGGTAAATTTTTTCGTCGCTCATCTACCGATGAAACGCTATATTAATTTGATGTTTGGAAAGAAAGAAATAACGTTCATTAGAGGGATTCTTTACAAAAACAGTAAATTATATAATATTTATGTATGCCTGTAGTGAAAAATAGAGAAACATTTAAATCTCCCACCTTGATAATTAAATATATTCAACTTTTTTTAAGCCGTACTGTAACGAGTATCCGAACATCGCCTCGTAGGGTCACTACTAGTAGTTTGCCGCGGTTGTAAGCGATACCAAGGGTGATAATCGTTTGCTGGCCGACCGCCCCGGCCGCGGCCTGGGAACGAGCCCTTCCGGACTTAGCCCCTTAACTACTTAAGTGACAAATCTTTTTTTGATTGTGAGAACCCAGGATGCCAGGAAATCGGAAATCAGTAATGGGTTAAGGGCTGCCTCTAATGAAGTTCGCGACGTAGTGTTCAGTTGACGTCATGCCATTCTTTGAAGACATTAACTATTTGACAGAGGAACTGGCTAATCCTTATGAAACAAGTACAGTCAGGACCACAAATACAAAATTATGACGATAGTCTATAGTCTATCAATAATCATAATTAATATTTTTCAAATTTTGGTAGCGATGCAATACCTTTGTTAATTCTTTGTTAAAACTATTGGTCAATGACCTCGGTTAACCAGTGAACTTGTTATTCTAACCAATAAATACATTCCAATTGTCATATCTGAATATAATAAAGATTACTATTATTATTTATTGATATTTTTGAATATGATCTCAGCAAGCGGCGAATGAGTAAATCGCTGGGAGCTATCATTAATAAATATTTAACGTACCTCGTGATGAAATGTAAAACACCGTTAAAAATCATGTCCATATTTTACCGGGGTTGCGAAAATTTATAAACTCTAGTACTTGAAAAATCATCATCGCATTCAGCGGTGATTAACGAAAGGCATAAATAAATCAGTTGCGGATCCAAGCTGTTGCCACTTTAAAACGGGATGACAATTGGGAAGTAAAAAGGAATGAATGTCGCAATATACTTGCATTTCATTCCTCTTGCGAATCCATAAAATATTCCGCAGTATTCGCTGCGTTTGAGCGAGTAGTGTTTCTAAAGGTATAAAGTTTCATTCTTTCTCTGCGGACTTTTGTCTTGCCCGATTTCTTTCCACTTTTAATTGTTTCTTTGTAGTTGCGGTTAAGGACCCTATTGTTTTACACGGCCAGTCTCACGGGTCCTCGTCTTGAGAGCAAACAGGTCGTGCCACCGCTTTGTGCCGAGCCATATTGTTTAACTTGGCTAATATTCCCATGGGATACTAGGGATCTGGGTGTTTCTTATTGTTTTATAGAGCATCTAATGGATTAAACGATTCAGTTTGTGTACTTCATTCGCGGTTTAATTTTGTTTAGTAACTTATATTACTTAGTAGTTTGTTAGTTAGTATTTTTGTTGTCCTCTTATCTGACAAAACAACGTAGGTATATTAATATGTACTTGACAGAAATTAAATATTTCACGCGTACACAGTCACAGGCAAAAGCTAGTTCATATAAAAATATTTTTAATGAATAAATTTCAGTTATTGTGTTATACATTCTACATTAAAGTTATTACCGCGAATCTTGAATATTGCGTGTTTGTATGTCATTAGCGCGCGTTCAAAATATAAATAATTGCGCCACCCTCTTGGACAAACACGGTTTTAAAGACTTAGGAATGCATAGAACTGAGAAGTTAGGAACATTTCTAACTGTATTTATTCCATAATAGTACGATTAACTAGGGCGCTTAAGATGGTAATTAATACATAATATTATTTTTGTCAAATTTAATCTGCTTAGCACTTCTCGACATAATAACATTAGAAGGGCTAGGTTGCTTTTGATATATGGCAGCCCATAAGGTATCAACCACCATAAATGTTTTGAGATCACAATCTTTACCGAAAAAGCTTGGTTTAAGGTGTACTCTATCTCGCGAAAAGACCCTTTAAAATATAATGGGTAAACCGCTACAGATATTTATTTCAAATAATGGGTTTCAAATTTTTTCAGCCTGTTGAAGCTATATGAAAAACTCTAATAGCAATTGTTTGCTTCCATTTTCGACGCGTCAACTCTACAAGTATAATTTGTAAGTCTTCAATTCCCTCCTTCAGTTTCCGTGGAGTTTCTAATTATGTCTGCAACGGTATCCCAAGCTGTCGCGTGGTGTACTGGTCGGCAGCGCATCTGTCGTGTGACCTTGCCTTAACTTATCGATATCATTTTTTTCTCGCATTATAATGTTACTTTATCGTTGCTTGTATATTGTTATTATTTTACAATGTTGTTAATATTATTATGTATTGAATTATCTTATGTAATACCATAATGTTAATATAGTAAATAAGCTAAAAAAAGAATACAAATTTTAATCTTAGAACATTAACGTGTAACAAAGCATTAATAAGTTCAATTGACCGGATTGCTGATCGATTTGATTGTCCGGCGCGCATCTGACGTGTGGCCTTGCCTTAATTTATCGATATAATTTTTGATCTTATAATTATTGAACTGGCTATTTTTATTACTATTTATATATTTTTATTTTAATCTTAAAACACTAATGTGTCATAGGGGTTATAATAATGAATTCAATTGATCGGATTGGTTTGTTTGTAGTTTTTTAATTTGTTCGTTGTGCTTATATTAATATTAGTGTTGATCTTATGTCATGTTTGTTAAATTGTGATTAAAATATTAATAGTCGTAAGGACTTAAATGCAAATAAGTAAGTACTTATTTATTGCGGTCATTCATCATCATTGACCAACTAGCAGACGCATCTAATGGTCATTACCATTGGTTCGTCACATTTAACAATAATCGATCTATTACTGGCCAACGATAGCGCTATTGTAATGTTAATAAATCAACTTTTCTGTTTTAAAGAACAATAATAAATTACTTTTTTTAAGTGGCAAAAGGTTTCATATTCTTAACTCTACTTATTGCTATCTCAATCGGGGCTACGAAATCGATTAATTAAAATTGCTCTTCTCACTTTCCTAACACCATATGTTCAATTCCATGTGTGAAATGACTTGGATATTCTCTTTAAACTCCATTTAGGACTGTTTGTTTTGTCTCTATTCAATTGACTTAGAGCTCAAACTCGCTTGTTTCATTAACAAGGGGCCATACCCTATCAGTTACTATGCCCATTTCAATTAAACAATGCCGTCTTGAAGAAGCCATGTTCGATTCCAAATTTAAAATTATCCGCGTCATGCTGCAAAAGGAACCGTGACATGACAAGTTTGAATTTCGATTTTCAAATTCGGGGTTGATTGGTTTCGAGTTTTTGTAGCGCACTTCCGGATTCGAAAGTTGAAATTTAAGGTGACGTCTACGCACGGGCGACTTGACGATTCTCTATAAATTGTTATTTGGGTTCTTAGGTGGGCATTAGAACGTCTGTCTTCCGGTCGTCGACGGTTAGTGGCGCGTGCGTCCTCGGTTAATTGCTTCATTTGTACCGATAATTCGTCTATAGATTCAATGATCGACGGAACGACCCTATAGTTTACATTGAGGTGTTCCGCTCCGGTGAATCGAACACATTATTCTTACTCGAGAACATAGCGATAATTATACAATGTCTGTCGTCAGAATACAGACAAGTGCAAATAACACCCAGCGACGTGTCGCAATCACGCCGTCACGCAAACAGAATCGGATAAAAGTCATCATTTTACACCTAAACGAATTATCTAGCGAATTTTAAACCGCCCGGCATCGGTGCGTCCGCTTATTCAAACAAAATACCGACCAATCACGATTTTGTGAATTTGAAATTTGTTAAAGCCCAGTACTACAGAAAACCAATACCGCGTACACGGTACACGTACATACGTCGGTAAAACTACGCACAGGCTAAGCAAACTCTCGTTTGTGTGGCGCACGCACACTCGCGGCATTCGTATAGACAGTCACTCACACAATGCGATATTGCAAATGGGCTAGTCGAATGTATTCGTTCGCCCGCCGGCCGCTGGGGGTGGGATAGGGGGAAAGATGCGTTTTTGTGCAGAGCTCTCCGCTTTAGCTACGTTCACGGATAAATATAAGTGCGTAACCGATACGTCCTTAATGAGAGGCATCTGTGTGCGTGTTTTTCACGTAGCGCGACATCTAGCCTCGGATACAGCTTCCGACCCGTGTTACCGTCTTGTTAGCCGAAACGTCCATGTAACTTCCCTTTTAGAGTGGCTCCACAATCAACATAGGCGTCTGTATAAGCATGCGTTCGGCGAGCATACTCCGTGTCGCGCCCGGAACGGCAGGTAGGCCGTTTAAAAATAAAACGAGTGTATTATTAGTGACAGAAGCAGACTAAGTGGCTCCGAGAGTCCAACGTTCCTGCGAGTTAACTACACCTGACTGACCGATCACGGGCCGGTTAACACTTCTTTCAGCGCTCTGAACCGGCCGAACGGAAAGCTACATGAAAGGGCGATTACTTCGTTACTAAGAAAAAAATTTAAAAAGGGAATCGTGCTGATGGGCTTTTTGGAATCAGTGGGCTCGGGCGGAGCGGTCTCGCCGAAAGCTTAGTCGGGAAACGTAAACAGGTTGTTACACTAGCCGGTACTCAAAAATTGATAGCTCACTTGCCCTTTTAATTGGTTGCAGTTTTGAACGCTGCGACGAATGATTCGTCAAATACGAATGGCCGATGTGACTGGCAATCGGCACGTATCAAATGATGGACACTTTGTGTACGTACGTTTTAAGCTTATTACTGATAAAGAGCAGTCTGGGATTGGAGCCAATGAATGGAATGAGCTTTCCTCTGAGCATTCACTGAGCGCTATAGCTTCTTCAAATAAGGCGTAAAAGTACGTCGTCTTTTGGGATGGAATTGCTTTTGGCAATTGCTTTACTGCTATATACATAGGCAGCTTTATATATATATGATTGCTGAAAACATAAAATGAATTTATTTTTAGTCTAGGTTCGGTTCTAATAAGCAGCTTAGTTGAAAGGAAATCCAATTACTTAACATCAAAGATTGGAAATAATATCGCAATAGATACAAAAAGCAAGAGATTTAGCACCAAGTGAAAGAACTGATTATCGGATTGATTATTATTAAGCCTTTGCCCGTAAAAAGATCGCTACAAATGCAAGCAGACTATACAGTATTTTTTATTCAGAACCTTGTTGCAAATAGAACGTTATTTTTGTTATGAAGCCTTTTGGAAGCAGACTCTGACGAAAATCGCAAAGGTGACCGAATTTGTAAAGACAATAATTGATAATCTTAACTGAATGTTTATATTAGCTAATTAGTTTAGAAAACTCTTTAATCAGATAGAACAAAATTTTTGCGGAAATCTGATTTTGAATAAATGATTTTGAATTTTAAATGAATAGTAGGTACAAAAATCTTTTAAATGTGCCCTCATAAAAGTTCTGAAAATCTAATTACTTCACTTGGTTAAAGATGGTTGTAGTAAAGACGGTTCCATGCTTCTATTTGGGCGACAAGACTTTTAATGCTCTTTGATTGCTAAAAGAAATTAAATTAGGAAACTAAATTTTCTCTTGAAGGGCTTTTACAACACATTAAATTTCACCATCGCTCTCACCTGACGATAAACACATTGTGGTCGCTCCGTTTTCTATTTAATTAAGTGACCACCAAACCTATCCGTGTAGCGTCAATTCATTTCGATTAGCCGCTGACACCATCTCTGGTAGACTGCTACTATCCATACACGGTACGTACGAACACAAAGCAAAACTGCCGATGTCCTCTGCGGGACGAATTTTCGCACACACACACGCAACGAATAGGTACCTAGTCCAGTTTTCCGTACACTGGCGCTTGTATAAAATTTATGGCGCACACTTTTGCAGCGAATGCGGTGGGGGGAGGGGGACGGTCAGCCATTTCAGTCGACGAGATTTACAACCTCAGTGCGTGGGCTAACTTCGCTAAGATTGTACACAGGGCCAATCCATGGCTCCTGTCAGATCCGTATGCGCTGTTCTGGCGTTTGTTGTGCGTTATTACGGTCTAGAATTGCGCACTCGTTCGAACTATTGACGCATTCAATTCACACTGTTGTGCGCTGTACATTTGCAACTGACGTAGTTCTGTCCGTAATGGTTATGACTTTAGAGGTTCAACTACGCTCTTTTCGATGAAAAAAGTTTTTTTCCATGTTTCATTATGCGTGATTCGTTATGAGATAACGAGTAGCACCGAAATGTTTGAATAAGTTATTCCTACGACTAGCTGTAGTCCGCCGTTAAACTTACGGTACCTTCAATCGCTGCATTTTATGAAAACATATTTAACTGGCTACATCATCCTTTGAAGGACCCTGCCTAGCTCTATTTAATATTTACGTTCATCAAACAGAACATGATATATTTTTAACTATTATTAAACTCAAGAAACGATTGACGATCGATCGACGAAGAGACGATCTGAAGTTCCCTTATTCGAGCATGTAACCGTAATTCGTTAAAATCCTTTCAGTACCTACAGTTTTCAGCGTCTGTTTACGTTGACATAAAAGTACACGTGACTTGAATTTTTTTGAAAATGGAATGAAATAACTAGATCGGTCAACCAGGTCGAACACTAACAAACGTTTAACATGAATAAATAATTTGAAATAAACAGCAGTGTTTTTGTTGCATTTACACACAAACCAGCAAGGCGCGCCAAGCCGCTTCAAAGAAATCGGTCAAGTGCAATACAAGAAGAAATAGTGCGTTTCAACGTATTTTTACATTTCGCTTGAATAGAGAAATCTAGAGAATTACTTTAAAACGCTTTTAATGACTAAGTATGATTGCGCTTTCTTAGCTGTTGTGTTTCCATCTAGGTTGGATGGATGAGTTAAATAGACCACGTGACACGTGACATCACCCACCCATCACATTGTGAGGGGAGACTCGAGCCCAGCAGTGTGGCAGGTGTGGATCGTGATGATGATGATGATGATGTTGTTAATTACAATGTAATATTTTAAAGTTACTTGCTTTATGTTGATGACTCACACTTTATCAGGCTCAAACATCTTAAGGGCTCTTACTGTGCTTACCAAGTGCTATCTAATTACTTATATTTTTCAGTGTCCAGAAATATTCTAGAATTGTTCTAAGTTGAGACGCTATTATATTACGCTAAAACAATGTCCGTAAGGAAACTACAAATCAGTTATTATAGCCACTATAGTATGTAGGTTATCTTTTGTCAAATGAATTTTTATTAAGAATATCTGTGAACTGTGAATCATTTATTATTAAACTGAAATTACTATTTTAACGCAAAATGAGAAACACGTTGAAATGTAAATGATCAACGAGATGGTAAGTAACAACCACCAACGTCACAACCGTTACAACGTAACGCCATCATTGTATCGTAAAGACAAAGACGGATTAAACTCAACATCCTTCACTCCTCTAAATAAAATTTCAGTGCGAAATGAATAAACGAAAAAAACCAACTGCAGGAATGAAAAAAAATTCACGTAACTAGCCATTAAGCCTCTTTTTTGCGTCGGTTAAAAACGGACGCCTGCCGTAACGCAACTTGGGGGCATTATTTCAAAATGTACGTTAGGGGGAGGGGGCAGCGGGGTCAGCCGGCTGTTTGTCTATCGCCGCGTTTTCCCATTCACCGGGTGAATTTTCCGAAGCCCATCGCACCCCCAGCCTCCCCTTGAGCCGTCCTCTCTGTATTTTTATTAACGGAATTATACCATCTGAATAAGTACGTATAACTACTATTGATTAGTTTGTTAATGCAGAAGCCTTACGTGCAAACATTTTAAAATTTGCTTGGACCCGTCTGCAATCATATTGCATATAGATTGCGTGTTTAGTTTACTGTCACAATCATCACCAAAGTTTTGGAAGGCTTCTCTTACTCTGATTCTGAAACCCTCAAATTTAAAAATGACCATCCCTAAAACTGCCTGAATAATATCGTAAAAGTACAGTATTCCAAAATTAATAATGCGCATGCAGATTTTCGTTAATTGTCGTATTACCGGAAACACTCGAATCG
>DWKA01000176.1:0-20652 GCA_018249155.1 Panoquina ocola ocola
GAATGTAGCTTGGTAGATCGCACAGAGTATCATCAGTGAAAAGTCGATCTTGAGTCTTATCAAGTTGGCCACCCCTGGTCTACATTATAAAGGAGACCTGTCTGCAGAATTTCAGGTTTCTAGCTACAAGGCTTGCAACCAAATCCAAGAGCGGGCGATTTGTCTTGTCCACAATGCCAAGCTCACAGACGGATTAGGATCGCTGAGTTCAGGAGATATGAATTCTCTCTACATTATGCTAACATCAAAATGTTATGACGTACTGTTTCTTTTTTATGCTAACTAGCAGACGGCTCATATACTGATAAATTATTATCGCCGGCCGTGGACATTAGCATAGCATACAATTAAGATAAATTCAAGAGATCTTTAAAAAGTAAGGCAGCTCAACATTTTTGTTATTAATTGGAACAATGAGTCTTCTTAAGACCCAATATGGAGGGTTAATAACGCGCTATAGGCCAAGAAAGCGATGGATCCGATTTTTGAAGAATCCCATGTCATGGCAAAGTGATAACACTAATGCAAGAAGCCTGTGTACCGTGCGGGTTCTTTTTGTCACCGCACAATTCAGTGTAAAACCAGTTTCCACCAGTATAATTTGGATATCTGGTGTTCGTCCATACTTCGCTTTTCACGTAATTTCCTACTTCGCACGTATAAACTAAATAACTTCCAAGATAGGTGATTCCACTGGGAAATAGGATGAAATAAATGATGAAGTGGGATCCAAAGAGACATCACTTCCTTTTTGGCCGACAACTTGTTAGTCATATCCTTGGTATTGCTATTGTCACTGAGTGGCAGTAATTCCTAACAATCGTGACACATTACAGCTAACATTGTATTTTACTGTTCCGTAGTTAAAACTGAAGCTGCAATGGTTGTAAAATCTTAACTAGACTCAACAAGTTAACGAATAATAGCCGTTCAATTTACAACTATAGAACTCTACACTGCGGGCGCCCGACACGCACTTGGCCGGTTTATTTCATTCAACATGACGAACAATTGCAATTTCAATTAGAGCGAGACAGTTATCAGCAGTTGGGATGTAACGAGATAAGCGTCATGCGCGTGATAAATGGCGAATACCTTACCTTCTCGGGTAGTGAACCGGTTTACATCAGTCCCATTAACCTTGAGCAATACGTCTCCCGCCTCCACCTGCAATTTAACATTGTATCGATTTAATTATTTAAAAAACCAAACACTATTCACTACTACGAACGACTTTGATGGAAAACAATAACGAAAACAAGTTCCAACAAACGGTTTTTGTTCTCAACGCGGTTCAACGTACTGAAACTGTATTGTTTCGTTTTCATTCTGAAATCCGAAATAACTAAGTAGTTCGTGAGATAATTTATGAAGTAAGTAAGCCACATCGACAGATATGCCCCACATACAATTTTTATGAAAACAATGTAAGAACGTTAACGAGTAAACCAATTAACGTTCTCATAAAACGCTATTACAATATTTTCTGTACTATAGAGAGAAAAACATGCGCGGAATATATGAGTAAAAACATTTGGAGCTCCGAAGAAACATATGGATTAGGTTTTCCAAAGCTCAACTAATCCGAACGTAAACACCTAACTCCAGACTTGTTTGTGTAGCCGCTAATAGCAATACTGGGTATCGCGCGTTGGCGTACACTTAAAAGTTGATACGTGAAAAAAGACTCAATCCCTACATACAATATACATAAGTTGTTTTTTTTTTATGGAGAGCAATGCGACTCATCCGTGCAACAAAGTCTCCTTGTTAGAGATATTCAACAAATTATCATAAGACATCAATGTGGTGACTCAAAAATCAAGTGTTTAGATGACAGTTACGAATGAGGAAAAATTGTACAAATAACAAATTGTGTTGTTGTGAAAAAAAACATTACAAAAACTCAACATTCTTTAAGGTCTTTTTAAACTTTGCTCCATAAACATAAAGGCACATAGTACCTACTATATTATAATTGTATCAAATTACATTAATGAGAATGAAACATTCACAACGGACGCAGTCGCTATAAAATATCGATGTATCAATTGTTTATTTTGTGTCCCCCGATATATTGAAGCACTGACCTTTGGTTTTAATATTGTACATTACGTACTCCACGTGCAGCCGAGTGTTATGTGAGGCCACAGAGACCACGATTCACATTCACGACACAAACGTTTCACACACGAGCTATCAATATTGACACAAGTTAGCCGAGGATGATTATTTTGGTATCGCCACTTCCTTGCGCCGATAATAATCAATCATCGCACAATATGTAAAGTGTAAAAGGCGTCACAGAGTAGAATGTTACAATTGAATTTCGAAATTAGAACACTGTTACAACAAGTTATGTTACAATTTGCGTAGAAAAATAAATGAGGAGACAAGTATATCTATCGGATACACGGAGCGTAGTGAACGGTACCGCGGCGCCGTGTGGTGTGGTCGTTCGTTCGGTCGGACTGCGGCCCGTGGGGCTCCGCGCGCTCGCCAGCCGCGCCGCTGTCAGCTTGTTATCACAGAAGGGTCCGCTAATGGATAGAGCTTAGGAGATAAATTAGATCAAACTCCCGCAGAAGGGCGCACCGGAAGTACGAATTAGTTGGATGCGGCCTACGCTCAAGGTAAGTCTCAATTCACGAAAGACAGTTACCCACGTCAATTACATTCGGTAATTAATTTAATTGACTATCAATGATTGATATTCGAAAATGTATAAAATTACTGGCTGTTGCCCGTGACTTATGTACGCGTAAGACGTTATAATTTGAACTTAGAGGCATTTTTGCCAATATAAAAAAAATAAAAAAACACGTCAAAAAATATTTTTTCGATACGGGTACCTTAATCACCTAGCGGTTTCAAAAATAAATTACAATCTATTCTTGTATTGACTAAATAATATTAAACAGCGTGATTTTCGTTTTGACGTTAAATTTTAAAAATCGGTCAAGCAGTTTCGGAATTTTGCATCAAACAGTGACACGTGATTTTCGAACCGCACATTCCTAGCCACATATTCACTATTTCTAATAATAAACAAGAATAATACGAATACATTTCACAATGAATTAATTAACAAAGATAAATTAAGACGTTTAAAACATAATAATTAACAATTGATACGTTTCTTACTAATGAACACGATGCTTCGTTTGCTGAATGACGTTGTTCTTAGAAGCAATTATTGATGTAATTGTTGAACTAGGCTACATGATATATAAGCGGAATTATTACGCATGTATACCATGCACTCGCAAGTGTCGAGACTGTGGTTTTAAAATTGTAGTAGATGTAAATACAGAGAAACCCGACACAGAGACATACATTACACATTTGATAAGTGAAACGAAATAGCTTTTATTCGAAGTTGGTTTTTACAAATACTTTTCGAACATATTTGAGGCAGGTTACGCAAAACATATAGGCAGACTATAACATATAAACTTGCAGGTAAAAACGGCGAATCTACGAAACAGGGAAAAATTTACATAAATAGGGTCAGATGATGTAATCACGAAGGTATTCATGCGACAAAGAGGTGTCTCATCAATTCCATGTTTTTTAATGACAAGGGATTCAAGTAACGTGTAGTTAATTTCAAGCAAAATTTAAATAATCTATTCTTAAAGAAAACTAATAAGGGGATCGGTATTTACGAAAATATCCAACAAAAAAACATATGCAGAGGAAAAGCTGAGTAAGAGTAAGCTCTAAAATACAAAGTAGCAGGCTTTAGCAGCCATTTCCGCCAAGAGAGTAACCTAAGTGTTAGCTTAATGGGGATCACTGGAGCTTTCCCAACTACTTGAACGAAGACGATAAACAATATCTACCTCAGTGTGCTATGTTGCAACCGAAAGATGCACAAAATCAATAACTGATATAATTTGCAGTAATCAAAAAAATGAGAAAATACCACCCTGTTTATCTAGGAATAGCATACTTGCCCTCACTTCAATTCGGGAAAATATGGTACATATTCGACCCCTTTAGGATTTGTTTACGGGATAAAAACTATGTCCTTCCTAGGATCTCAAAGTATCTCCATGCCGAGTTTCAATAAAATCTGTCCAGTAGTTCCGGAGCCTATTCATTTCAAAGAAACAATCAAATCTTTCCTCTTTACAATATTAGTATAGATGTGTTCTGTCATTTATCATCACACGTGTTGATTGCGATATCTATATAGACCAGCTAATTGATCTCTGGCTAGTTAAGATCTTATTAACCCTCGTAACCAGCACCTAAATAAGAACAGATCGATAGAAAATAAAAAAAATATAGAGCTCTTTGGATGTTGGACGCTGTTAATTGGAAGGTATTGAAGAATTTCTCGTCTGCGAAGTTTTATGATAAATCATGGATAGGTACGAGCCGGAGTTTATTTAAATAATAAGAGTTTCTATTTTTACACCTAGATTCGATGCTCGTATTGGTGCGCTGATAATTATCGGATAATTTTAGAATATAAAAAGTAAAAATAGACAAAAGTTATATTCCCACAATATATAGGTTTTATCGCGTATTCATTGGCATGTTTTGGAATTAAGATATGAATTCAATTATATTTACAATATAGGTAAATAATTTTAATTATATTAAGTGATCTTAACGCGCAGTAACAGATGGAAATATTATGCCATCGTGTAATAAGCTAAGAATTGAGTTTATTCGTCCTGTCTCAGAGACTTTCCCTGTCGTAATTTCGCCTATATCGGGCTGGAGGCACTTTATATTTCCATCTAATGGAGGAAGGTATCCACCTGGGACAGAAGGAACAAGAACCGGTACCATCTGGTTTCAATTACTTTTATAGTTGAAACTTTGTTACCGCTTAATCAATAAAGTGACAATTCATCTTATTTGTCGCCCACAACTCTTGCCACTTGACCTGTCGTAACTTTATTCTATAAAGTTATTTATTTGTTCTATTAAATTGTGCACTGTGTATTATTATTGCATCCTATATGTTAAGATTCAATAGCAAACTTTTCATGACACAAGTATCTTTCAGTTTTTGGTTTTTATACGGAGACGTGGTCGATGTGGTTAATTGCCAGGCATGCATTTGTTGAAGCAAATGAGGTAAAGTAGACCTTAGTTAAATATGCTGTTCCAAGTCGAAGTGGAGAGAAGGTTAGTGGTCCAAAAATACAAAAAAGAAAACTAAGCCTGAACTCCTAATTTCAGCCGCGTTTTTGATTCTCAGCTGCTTGTCAAGGGTTTCAAATCATCAATGTGATTTAGGATGGATCTTGAAGAATGGATCTTGGATACGAGAACTTTGCTACTACTTGCATATGATGACTTTCTTCTCGATACAAGTGATGTTATACTGCATAATATTTCCCACACATTTTTCATCTTTGGTATGCATTTGCATAATAAAATAACAATCATCGTAGCAGATACGTAGTCGATCGGTAACATCGAAAAAAGTGGTCTGATTAGGAGCACAGAAGATTAAGGAAGTGTTGTTAATTTATTATAGCCGAGCTCCGTCGCGATTGAAAGGCAGTGCATGTTACGAGTTATGTAAGACGCTCGTACACATCTTGGTCGGAGCCTTAGTTAGCTGTTTTCCTAGTACATAACACCTTTGGATCTTTAAGGCCTCGTAAAATCCTATTAAGACAATACCGAAAACGATCCAAATAAGAAAAATAAACTGAATATCAACTGTTTAATGATGACAACAATATGTTTATAGTAAGTATAAAGCTCTTAAAAGCGAAATTTAGGTTAACCCAGGACTACGAACCACAAAGCTCCCAGTAATTTTACGTTAAAAGCTTCTGCGTTAAAAATAAATAAATAAAGGTATGTGTTCGATCGACCGTATGAGGCCACCAAATGATACTGTAAATTGTAACGAAATTATTAGAATTTGTTGAAAGATTTGATATTGACATGATGTAGGGGACAAAAGTTACCAATGGGGTGTGTGAACCGAAAACTAAAGCTTAAAACACAGCAAACGAACGCTAAATAATTCATGTTTGATTCGTTAAGCAAAAAACCCCCTCCGTAGACGAATACGGATTATACTGGGTGATTCATAGCCCCCGCGCTGTGGTTTAGAATTAATTAAATTAATTAATAATTAGTTCGGATAGGAAATAAATGTCACATTAACGTATTGTTAATCAATGTTACGCTCAATATCGGTAATAACTATTACCCTGTCAATACATCGAAGGGATCACAGATTCATTATACTCGAACGCCCACTCTCATAGCAGCACCCACGTTGCACAGGCATCGAGTTAAAAGCCTACGCTCCATTAGGGCTTTCTACGAGTTTCTTCTAGCATTTCTTGTTGCCCACATCTATATCAGGTTAAATATGGTTCATAGCCTAAGCTTTTATCCTCCGTAGGTTGTTACATATTTATTCTATGTTAGATAGTTACCTCTTTTATCGAATCTTGAGCACCAAAGGTAGTTTTTTAGCCGGTAGCATAAAAATATAATTTAAGGGTTTTACATTACATCCAATAAATGGAAACCTTATAAGCTGTACTGCCTGTTTGTCTTTTTTCATGCTTTAGGTTTGTAAGAATATACAAGCTGGAAAAAAACGAATTTAAAACAAAGTAGTCACTCTCATTACAAATAAGGAATGAAAACAGATAATGCCCAGTTTTTTATATAACTGGATTCTGTTCCTGTGTGCAAAGGAACCGGTGGAGGGAAGCCAATCCGTCGTAAACTAAATTTCCGCTCCACATTACCGGATGGAAGTTTTCCAATATTTCCTACGAGAGGCACTATGCAATTTTGCACTGATAGTTTATATTTGTGCTACATCTTAGCCAGCGATATGTGGCTTTAGATCGAAATAACTTAATCAGAAGCGGCGGAAATCTGTTACCAGAAATGGGGGAACAACGGATTTAGCGCTATTTAATTTATTGTTTATTTAGCCGCGTGCCCAGTGGCTGATTAGATTTCTCATCGGAAATATGTCATGAATCATCGAATTCGTTTTTAGAATTCATCTAGGTTACATAAGCGTCTGCAACCTGAGCATGAATTGATGCTTCTAGACAGGCAGATTAGATTTATAAGTAGATCTTATCTTCCAATCGCACCCTCAGATCAATGACGCGTCAATGACACTAAGACGCCATTCACCATCTTTACAATTTTATTGGAGTGGTTGGTTGTGTAAATTAATATGCGGCAACATTTTAACTCGCTCAATAATGTTATGCACTCATTTAAAACAGCAGTTGTATATTGTAATTTTGATTTGTTAGATAAACATTATGGGTACGTTATGTTATGTGCATATTAATTAGAAAGTTCACCGATTAAAACTGAGCAGTAGACCAAATAAAATGGGTCATAACAAAAAAATAAAACTTAATTAAGTAAATAAACAGTTGACCCGTAAAATGACTAAATGGGCAGTTACGCGTGGTCAGTTAACATGTTGAAATTGTCAATACGTACAATATACAACTGCGTAAGGTATAATCTGTGCAGACCAGTAACGCCATATGAATGTATCTACGTCATATTATGGCGTGTTGGCGGAACTCCAATACGCGGGGTTCCTTTTTCCGTGTAACTAAATAAAGAAAGCTAAACCCTGACCTAACCCAACTTTCTTTCTATTTGAGTTGCGAAGGATTTGTTCCTCGGCGGCGGCTTTTTTTTATGGAAAAAAATAGCAAACCAGCTGACAGTGCCACCGTCCTCTACAGCCCATGTACACCTGTGACAAACCTCGGATAGGACAGTGGTAGTAATTGTCCCACTCGAAGTTTGTCACAGATGTGTTGCTACCCCTGAGGACAGATGGTCGCCTGTTATATAAGTGTACCGGAATCCCTAAACACCCTTCAGATCGAAACACAATTCCTAACAACTACTAAAGGCTTGTAGCAGAGGTGACCAGAGTTACCAGTCATTTAATGTCACGCTGCAAGATCCTCCATGCTCAAAAGAAGCATCAGTGCGCCCGTTTGTGATATCGTTTTAAGTATACATTTGACATCAAACTCTATAATCAATCATCTTTAATGAAACCGCTCTAATTTCTATACAGATGATTTCTATCTTTTGATAGAGTTGTTCTACTGAAGATTTTTTTTATCGGACGGCAAGTGAGTGCATGGTGTCATTTGAATATTTAGCACCTGCCCATACACATAATATGTAAGTATCATTACTCTTAATATAACTGTATATTTGTAGCGATGTACTCTGGCACGTGACCGCAAAAGTTAATTGATGAGTGCGATACGATGCGCTATGCAAAGTTAGTAAATAATGCATTTCCGTATCGAACGTATAAACACAATGGAACTCCAGCCAAACGAACTATGAAAACGTTTAAAATTTACTAAGCAGGGGTTGACGGCTTTTCAAGTTTGCAGCGCAGCACATGAATTTTCATTGAATGGATTTTCAATTTGGGCACAATGTAAGCCGCCGAATTTCATATTGTCAATCCCGAATAGTCCTTGCGGTTTAAGTGCACACTCCACATTCCGTGTCGGTTACAGACAAGTCGCAATCTAAGCTATTTTATTACATACAGGTGAATGGACTCAACGAGCAATTATGCTAGACTATTGTATTTCTTTCTTCCACCGCCGCTGACGTGAAGAATTTACCATGTAGTCACCCCGTTTTCTTTCATATTAGTTCCTAATTCGAATGAGCACTGGGAACGGAGGAAACGAACGAGAGTGGATAGACAAAGGATAGCCAATTATAGTCGTACCAGCCTTGGAATTCGGAGTGTGCCGCACATCTAAATCGCCTCGTCTCGCCTAGCGCGTGCGCTCGCGATACTGTCAATCGTCTGTGCAGCATTACGATCATATATAAACCTTATTTATGATTAATTAGATTTAGATATGACATAATGTACGTTTCGACGTTCTCGAGCTTTAATAAACTTTCCAATCCATTAGCGGCTCAGTACAGGACCTGGATCTCTACTCTTTAGTAAACCGTTAATACACAGTACCCATAACACGTTCGCCATTTCCTTGTATTATTTATAATTGCCATTTCTCTTTATGTTTTATTACCCGTTACCGAAATTAATTAAATCTCAAGATCATTCAAAGCGAGTCATGTTTATGCCAGAATAGCGCACAATCACGACAGGTGCCTCCGTTAGGGAAATCATTGTGGTTTTTGCGTTATTCCACTGTTTTTAGTAATTTAAGGCCTTGACGATTTATCTCTGGTGAACACTGACACGCATGATTGAAACAACTAATGAGTGACTAGAAAACTGAAAGCTATAATAAATTACAACATTTTATCGTCACTTGCGTCATTATCGATATGGCGATGCCACTTTCTATAGAAAAAGTTGTTAGTTCAGTTCACGTGCACCGGCTTCAATGTATCAATCGTCAAAGCTTAATCAACTATTCTAGTTGCCAATAAAGTGACGTAGGTACCAAGGAAACATAAGTAGCGATTATATCTATATTTCGTAATTCAATTTCAATTATATTATTCATCGTAGGTTAATAAATCAGGTTTGAAACAAAGCTTTAATAACTACATATACTTTACTACATATACTTTACTAGTAATTCATCCTCGTTTCGCTTCAGCAATCTCGACTCTTAACATTCACCTACCACGTAAGTAATCGCCGCACCCAAAATAATTGTAACTTTTTATCAGCCGTTTCATAATAATAATTTAATGTTTAAACATTTAAATATTTCTCGAGAATACATTTACCTATTGATAAGTAGTCCAGAAAATCCATGCATATTTTTTTAAGCTTATCATATATGCAGGTAGTACGCAGTGAACGTAGGCAGTTCTAAGCATAAGGTGCTATAAATTTTAACTTGTTGATTTTGAAAAAAATGTGGAGCTTGATTTCGTTCAAATAATCAGAAAACCTGACTCTATAACCAAATGAAGTCCTATTTGACCAAAAAAATCACTTGCATTACCGCGACAAAATTCCCGAATTACTTTGATCATAATTGCCAGTATAGCATGAAATGTCCTTGTTGTAATTTGTGGGTAAATTTAATTCGCTGGGTTGTCGACTGCTAGCGTCGCATGCGTCATCTGGGCGTTTTGATTGCGGCCACAGTCCTCCCAACATTATGTCTAATAATAAGACACTATATCGACCAATTAGACCGATCGTCATTCTCTTCTCAAATAAGACCAATAAAATTACATTATTTGCACTTTGTGTTGTGTATGCAAAATTGGCACTTTGAATGGAAGTGGTCTCTGTGTAAACATTGTAAGCCAGATACGAGAACTGTTTTTTTATTGATAGTTAAAGAACAAGAGAATGGGCCACAAAATGGTCGAAAATTCTTTTCAAATCAGATCAGTTCCAGAATCTCATATTTTTTAATATTGAAATATGATTTGTCAAGATCCTGATTTCTTACAAATCTATACCTGGAAATGATTCTAAAAACATAGCTACTTAATGTTTAAAATAGCCTTTAAAAAAATTATTTTCTTTATGCCATAATCATAGAAATTTTATAAGGAGTTCTAAATGAGAATTGAATAATTTGTAAAATTGTACAATTGTGATGTCTAAACACAAACTATACAGTATCAATTGATTCTAATAGAAAGTTTAACCTTTAATTTGAACCTCCAAGCTTAAACAATTGTATTTTTTGTCAGCAAAAAATAGAATGGTTTAATGGAAACAGTGGCAAAAAAGACAATTTGCTTGCTCTTATTTAAAGTTGGCCTTGATTACACTTGAACTTGAGTGATCATACAGAATTATATAAGTTATCGGAATTCATTACAATAAATTTTATCTGTGCCATTAAAGGGACAATTGTCAGGGTGTTAATTCTCAATCTAAGTGAAGTGAATTTATAGGTTGCCAGCAAAACCCTGACAGCACAATAAAACATTATATTTTATATGAATTTATGTTCTCATTGCATGCACTCAATCCTCATATGACATTTAAAGGATTTAACTCAGGGTGAGCAACATCAGGTTAGCCAAAAAAGGTAGAACTACTCAACAAATAAATAATCTGGCATGTACAAATGAAATAAATGCTCCTTATTTGAATTTAACTTCTGCAATTATGTTACATGTAGACAAATTAGCATCAAGAAGTCTATTTACATGAAACGAGAGTTCCTAAACTTGTTCACCTTGAGTTGACCACATTGTACACCACACATGTATGTGTTTACATCTCTTTATATGTCAGTAGTGTGCACTCAAGTTACAACTCAAAATATAAAGCTGGTTCTGAGCAATAAAATTAAAATATTGTAGTAGATTAGATACTATTCATATTGAAGGCTATAATTATATTAGCAATATCAAACCAATGTTGCTACAATCTGTTTACTTTATATCAAAACTAATATGCTTATAAAATGTTACTACCATTTGATGTAATTAATGTGTAATAAATAATAATAGTTTGAAGTAAATAATTGTATTATGATTGAAGAAAATCCTTATGAAAATTGTATTCAAATATGATATTTTGTGTTATATTAACACAGGTCACACAGGTCATGTTCTTGCTAGTTATCCATTTCAATGCATTTCATAGCCATGCATTTAAAATGCCAAGTGACATTGAAAACCTCAAACTTACTACCTTTAGCTCAAATATGAATTAGATTGTTGTAAAACAGGGTTCTATATTAAACTACCTAAACCTAGTAGAAAGTTTATTATAATGACCATCACTTTTAATAAATAAGGTACAATTTCTATCACATATTTAATTTTAGAACTAATCCCATGTTTTTTTTTTTTAAATTTCATTTCATTGCTTTATACATGTTGTTATTCATGTCCTGACAATACAAAGTATTTTATTTAAAGGAAAGCTATGTATGTATGTAAAACAGAATTGTGAGTGTTATTATTATGCTGTGACCCCTTAAATCTAACCTGCATAGGATGCAGATCAATAAACATTGAGATAGATTGAAAAATTACAAAAAAAATGGTAAACTTTAAATTTTCCAATGTAATTGGTATTACTGCACCAATAATACCCTCGCAAAATAGGGTTTGTAACATAGAAGGTTAATTTTATGTTATACTCAATGGACATAATGATAATCATTCAATGGACTAATGCCAGATACATCAAGATTGCTAATCTGTTTGTAACTTCTAAATAAAGAATTTATAGATTTACTACATATTTTATAGATCATGAAATTAAAAACATTTAAAAGATTAGTTTTATGGATTCATAATATTATCTTTGAAGGTGATGCTCCAAAATTGTTCTAGATTTAACACTAATGTTTAATTAATTGGAAGAGTAATAAAAATAACAGAGGATGATATACTTTAGGTATGTCTAAATATTGCAGGGTATAGACTTTTTCAAACAGGAATATTACGTTTATAATTAAAATTATTAGCTGATTTACTGAATTATAAGATGCGATACAGTGTGGGTTTCAAAAAACAAAAATAAAACACTACAGTTATATATTATAGTTGTACAAGTAGACATTAGTAATTACAATGATATTGAGGTGTGTGAAATCAAGCCTTACCTCTCCGCTGCGAGCCGCTGGTGAGTTTTCTTCGATTTCGTATATAATATGTGGCAAACCGGCTTCACCAAGTAGAGAAAATCCAAACCCTAAGTTGTCACAACGATTCAGGACCACTAGTTTTTCGTCAGCCATATTCAGCAGACGACAGCATTGGGCAAATCCTTCAAGGGATTTCACTATTTACACTTTTTTTTACCACACATGAGATATAACATAGACTTAATACTGAATAAATCTAAAGAAAAGATTCATAATTAAACGTACGATAGGCAAGCGCACCCATCTAAAGCGACGACGACAGGTACAAACCATAGACTAAAAGTTAGAGTCGTTACAGATGTTACAACCAAAATGAAAAACACTTCACAGAATCTTAATATTTTGTAATTTATCCAGTTAAGCATAGAGCATAGTATTTAATATATATACAAAATATATTCTGTTGTAGACTTGTAGAGCCATTGAAAAAATTATGTACACAAACTAAAATACCAAGGTAAATGGCTTGTTTCTTTTCTAGTAAAATTAAAATAATATTTCGCAGAAGCGCTAATCAATAATTACATTTTTAAAGTATTCTTTAAAAACGTACCGCTAGATATAACTAAGCTAAGTGTATATGCCAATCAGTTAAAGTTTCGTTGCGTTTCCCAGGGGAACCATAATATTTTTGTGATAAAATTTACCAAGTGTTGCGCCCAGTACGTCAAAGTATAAGACCAAGTTTAATCGTAATCGAACCGGTAGTTTTTGCGTGAGGAATAATGGAAAGACATTTTTTAAATATTTGTTGGTTCAGAATCAATCTGTATAGTAAGGGAGGACGCACACAACGTAAGGCGTGCTATTATTTTGTTAATATTTTCAGTTTACAGAATTTCAAGGATTTACACTTCTATTCAGTAATCTGTGGTTGTACGTTAGATACGTCATGTTAATGCCATTGTCATGTCATGCAGCAGTCAGCTGTCAATGTTGTCACACATGTTGAATCTGAGACCTTCATTCACTTTTTCATGTCATTTCATATTTGCTATTTGGTGGTCGTTTGTGTGTTATTCACTTTGATATTCCGACGCTTTGAATTGTGTAATTATATCATTAAAAATCTAAGCTGTTATTGTTTCTATCAACATGTACATCATTTCAAACGTTGTAAAAGTTACCATTCCGAACTATTTAGCTAGTTTACCTATTCCGGATTCTATTGGAGGCTGGTTTCGTCTCGGATGTGAGTTATTTTCCTCATTGTTACAGAATTTAAAACGTGCTTCTGTAATCGGTTACAATTGTACAAATATTGTCAAGTAAAATTATTACTTGGTTATTAGAATTCATGTGTGTGTCGCGTAATAATATTATATTTGCTAAATTTTATTTTATCCAAGTCAAAATCGAGGTCAAGGTAACTGAAAAAAATCAAAAGGGGGAAAGTTAGGTACTGGTCAACGTATCTAATGATTGAATACAGGTGCTGCTAGCCCTAACTATTCCAAGGCTGCTGACACACTTCACTGCAAATTACCTTAGTGACATGAAGGTGTAATTAATAATTCATTACACGATTGTACAGTTAACGCGATATTTATCATCGTAAATCAAATAATGTGTAAGCAGGTATAGGGTAATTAAAAGAAACACAAAACTATTGTGATTACATACCTATATATAATTTTTTAAAGCAATAGGTGGGATCGTTGTTATATTGTCAAATGATGTTATGCTAAATTAAATGTGTATTAGAAATAACTCAATCATACTTTTCTTTATTATAGTTCGTGATTGGTGTGCCCTTCTGCCCCCAACATTGGCCATAGGAGGCATTTCATATTACTCTTACCAAACCATCAAGAAAGCCCAAGAAGCTGGCAACGGTCAGATCAATCCTGGCATCAAGAAGGATGTCAGTAAAGTGGCAGATTTTGTCGACATAGAGGATATTACGGAAAAAGCAGTATTTTGTAGATGTTGGAGAAGTAAGAATGTAAGTAAAGTTTTTATAACTTATCAACTCATTCATAACTATCTATGTTGTAAAGTACTAAATATTTCATGTATAGTTCACAAAATTGTAAATTAATTCTAATAACTTTAAAAATAAAAGATTAAATATTTTACTCAAAGCAGTCTATGAGATGTTTGTATGTTAGAGGCACAGCTCATATTTGTGACCTACATGACTTCTTATCATCTTATCATTTGCACATGAGGCCATATAATAAGATTGTGATCATGACTCTAACAAATATTATGATAATTTTTAACACTTCACGATACACTAAACTCTGCTTATAGGTTAGGTGAATTCATTCACTGTTGTGAAGCATTTAAAAAGTTCGAAGATATAATGCGGTTTAATTTTGACATTTTCAGTGGCCGTACTGTGATGGAGCCCACGGTGCTCATAACAAGGAAACAGGAGACAATGTTGGACCTGTCATCGTTAAGCATAAGGAAAACAAGTAAATTGCCTTCTTTAATGTACCTTCAAAAACAGGTGATATATTGTGATCAGATAAGATTAGACACACATCTGTAATATTTGTACATGATTGTTGTATAAGATATTGTTGTTAGTTACTGTTTATTGTAGTATTTATTAGATCATCATTTAATCGCTGCACATTTGTCAATGTCTGTTCTTTTTTTTCCTACCATTGCATTTACAGCTAATCTCCCTTTTCCATTATTAAAAGGAAAATTTTGCAGATGTGATTTTAATCTTAAACAGTTATAAAAAATTAGTTCAATCAATAATAGTTAATTGTACAAAAAAATATTGACCCAAACCGTGTCAAATATATTTTTAGTTAAGTTGACAGTGTGATTGTATAGTATTGTTTTTGTATTGTTTCCTTTTACATTTTGCGACTTACCTATTGTGCAGTTTTATAATAGTTGTATTTTGTTTTATAACTGCTTTAAAAGCAAGTTTACAATAAAAATCTGTTTAAGCTTATAAATCTGTTTTTTTTGGTGTAACTCAAATTAGAGAAGAAATGTTGGGTTTTAAAATATCTAAATATCAAAGCTTTTATAAGTTAGTACTGTTGAAATATAAATTATGTGAGCACTTATCATGGCTGTTCAACAATAAATTCTACATGAGAAGTGTAGATAGATATGTATGTGTTTTAGAAAAAGATCTTTATAATAAAAAAATGATGATATTACTTTTTAGGGATCATGGAAAGGGAAAGGTATTAAATTGAAATAAAATAATATTTAAAAAATAATTTAATTTTATTGTATTCCTATTTAATAAATCAAATCACAGACATATTTTGACTCTTAAAATAAATAAATTCTAAACTATGCCAATTGTATTTCACAAGATAATTATTATGTGTGATGCTAAGATATGGCACAGATCAAATAACTTTTACAAAAGAAAAATAACAAAAAACATAAGTGTTACTTCTGGTAGTGTTTATACATATATGTGATTGGAAGGTAGGCACAGGTATAATGTCTAAATTTAAATAGGCATATATAAAAATATTATTATATTGTATGAGTAGGTACCACAAGTAGGTACAATCAATTTATTATACAAGTAGTACACAAGCACAAGTTGCTAAATATTGTGCTATTATTAAACCAATCCTTTACTAAAAAAGAGTAGGAAAAATATTCTATATCCTTTACCTTTAACTGAAATAAGGAAGGAAAATGAACTTTATTAGTAATTTAAAGATGTTTGCTCAATAATAGATTCTACAGTAAAAATGCAATCGTTATTTTCATAGGCTAGATATTACTTAGGTATCTAAAAAGTAATCTTATTTAATGACTAAGACTTAATTAGACATTACAGAGATACATAACTAAAGGTCTTATTTAAAAAACTGTAATTGTGTCAATTAAAAATGTTAGATTCCAGGTATTTTTAAATTATTATGCTTAATAATTTCAATGTTAAAAACATTTCAAAGACATCACAACATGGCGAGCACAGAAACAATAGCTTACAAAGTAACATTAGTTATGTAACCAAACTCAGTCTTGATATTCATCCAATGTGAAATGTTAGACTCAAACTTATAAATACAATGTGTACCGATTAAAATAACACTACAACAATTGATTCACTTAACTTGAGTTACCAATATCTAGGAAGATCGTCATAGCGCCGTTCAATAGTTATTCTCCGTCCACCAAGTCAGCAGAACCAATAGTCTTTTACAGCTGTAACAAATTAATTATATTTAAAATGGTAATTTTCCGTAATCACACATTAATTAATTGAAAAAAGTAGAACCAATTTTGTACAAGCTTTTGTAAGAATGCGGTTGCGTAAGATAATTAAAAAAAAGTATAACTACCCGCATTATTTCTGGCTTTTTGGAGAGAAACAACGGAACAACAACAGAAATACCTAAAACATGAAACACCGACGTATAAGCATTAAGCTCGGTGCTACAGAAAAGGCACCTCCACCAGAAATCTAACCATTTGCCTCGTTAGATGTTATGCAGCGTAAGCCGCACAGTAACATCTCGATTCTGACGACTTTTGGTGACTTTAAAGACTTGATGACTGATCGATTTTGAGCATCGTGCATTTCTAAAATGCCTGATACATGCACTAGTCAATCATTTGCTGCTTTCGATCGTGGTCATTATGGTTTTCAGCTATTTCCGAGCTTATAAAAGTCCACCATCAATTTCCATAACGTTCTAAGAATACTAGAAATTGTGGCAATCTGCCCAAAAACAACAGACGAATTTAACCCATGCGAATTCGTCAGCTACATCAACAATGTACGCATCTACGCAACTATTTAACTACAAGGAAAACGCATTATGAAAATAAAATGAAATAAGCATAAATAGGCACTAGGAACTTACTTCAATTCTAGTTTCGGCTATACTTTCTTCATTCCTAAGCAATTCGTGTTTGAGGCCGTTTCGTTTCCTGAAATGATTCAAAAGAAATAATAAATTTAAAAAGCGGCTTAGCGGACATTGGATATTCTCATGCACATGTACCTACAATAGAAAGGACAAAATAAAAGTATCTTCTCTCTACGTGGAACTAGCAGTTTTTAGTTTAATAACAAACATTTTAGATAGGTAAATCAGGTTAAGTTATAACTTGGCTTATCTCATTTGACCGCTTCCTACACGCGTGCTCGACAAGCAGCGATGCGTCAGGAAGACAGATATTAAGTTACCTCACGACTCACAATAGCCGGTTTATGTTCACGGAGAAGCCATAAATAAACGTTCCCTAGTAAATACTCGTGAAAGTACTCATAAAAATTTTCCTATCGACGTTTATATTATCGTAAAATGTTATCCGGCTGATCGTTTACGATAGAAGAATATCTCAGATATGGGATAAAGAGAGACCGATAGATTGTATAAGGGAATTGATGTGCATACATTTATGTTACAATTATGCACCTACTAAATAATAAAGCACGGTGGTCTGAGTTGGATAGGTTTTTTATTGCATCTGAAATTCACTTAAGAAACTTTAAAATAGATACCTACACGTCAACCGTTATCGTTTAGTAAAATCGTAAAGATTGGGGACTCCTATCTAAGTGTAATGTAGGACATAGCATGACAAATATTGGGTAAACTTTAAACTATTCAAGTTTAACTGATTATATCATAACCGCTCACTTACTTTCAAAGTAAAATTAGTTATCATAAATAATGATTGAAAAATGAATTGCGTTCCTATGTATGTTATAAAAATCTGCATTAATTCGTGAACAAGATACCGGCCTTTCCAAAGTAGGCTACGGATTTTAGACTTGAAGTACAATTTGAGGCAAAGAAGGATACCGTAGAGACTTACAGATATATTCGTCTCCACACGATGAGTGCAGTGTAAGCGAGACACACGATGCTGCAAGTCACTACGACCATGATGCCGGCCGCTGCGCCTATGGGCTCGCCTCGCGTGCTCGTGTATCTCCTCTGTGAGTCTTTGCTCACCGAGTTCCCAGATGCTGAGAAGAAAATTTTTTTCAATACGTAATCTAACTGACTATTTCTGATTATTAAGAGTGGTAAGACTTTCAATAGGTATACATTATATTATTATAGCGTAGTTTTAAGGTTTGTGTCTTCGATCAACATACGGGATCGAGATACATAACGGGCTACGTACAAAATCGAAGCTAAATACTATGTTTATTTAAATGCTATGACTACCTACAAATACATTATTAGCGCCATCTATTGTCCAAAAGCAGAAGTAAATGGACATTCGCAAAACAACGGATTTTTTTTATTTCTGCAACATACGACTCTAGCGACATCTATTGCCCAGTAGGAAAACAATGTATATTAAATATTCTTAGTTTCTCAAAAAAATAAAAGATGGCGTTATTACCAATAATAAATTTTGTACAATGTGTTATTACTTAATACACCGGATTGATTGAGCAAAAGTAACGGAGTTTGTATTACCTTGAAGAAACTCTGCTTGAGAATCAGGCGCAAGCGGCACTTCGGCTCGGCCATCCTCTGTGTCGTCAGGAAATGTTGGCAAATCTACATGGTCCTCGTTGTCATCGTGAGAATGCAGCATGTCAAATACCTCAGATCTGAAATAATGTATTTCTTGGTAATATAATGGAAATAAGGTGATTACAGCGCATCTCACAGAGACACAGACGTCAGCAACTTATTAGGAATACCTATAGTCTTGGTATTTTTCGCCTCTGGGTCATTATTATGCTGCGGTGTCAGTGAATACGTTAATGGTAATTTACTAGGTAGGTACGTGGAATTATTATTGTACTGCCATAAATCGGTAACGTAACCACTAGGTACAACAAAGGTCATAACCAGTTTAGCAGTAATTTTGATATTATGAGATAATCAAATATATGCATCATGAGTGCTTAAAAAATACCCAGTATGTATCGAAGTAAAAAATATCCTTCCTTATATTTTTCAATGAGTCATCAGCTTTAATATAATATCGCGTGATTAGGGCATTCTATCCGCGTCGCTGCCCTTCGAAACTTGAGACTGATGCAAAAAGCAGCCTTCTTATTTTCCCGTTAGTTATCAGGTTTCAAAATTTATTACTCAAGTGAGAGCGTACAAGAGAAAAATAACTACATGGGTGCTTAAACTGCCCACGATTCGTTTAGTGTTTTGCTGACACGACGGCGACGGTCCATTAAGGTGCGAGATATTGGTACAAAGTACCTAAATTCTTTTGAAAGTGTTCATCGATCCAACAACATTTGGTTATTTTGACTACAGAAACATATTCAATTTTACGACACTTAGGTATCTGCTATGTACTTATATTATAATTATTTAGTATAGGTATAGGTAAAATTTATATCTATTAATGATATGATAAAAAAATTCATTAAAGTATTCTGGGAAGCTGGAACCCAAAAGAAATCCTGCGGCTAACCTCATAGTATACCTATGTATAAGGTAGAGCCATGAGTTTCTAGATTACACATTTTAACATTGTATAACTTCCTTACTTATTCATAACTTTGTAAGGGAAATCCGCAACGATTCACAGCTTTATTAACTTCTGACTTATTTATTGCAGAACTTGCGCATTTTCCCATATTTTAAACTAACTGTAGTTAATACACACCTGCTCACACCATCTTTGTCGTCGACCAAAAGCTTCAACAAAGTAGCATTGGCCTCCAAAGTCTTGTATCTGCTGTTATCTTCCACTTCTCTCATGAGGCTCGGGAGCGTGCTCTGAACAGCCGCAGGACTTGTGCTGGACGGGCTCTCGCATTGACATGACTTGATACCTGCAATTTGAACAATTTATTATTTAATACCTAGGTTAAGTTAACATTTGAAATATTTATTATTAGGTACAACTGCCACAACCAATAGTAAAGGTAAAATAAACTTAATAAGTAAAGGGAGTCAATAATTCCTCGTAGGGATCTACAAGAAACACGTTTTTGTCGGCGTACATAAAATATATTGCATGGTGGTAATAACATAATTTTCTATGGTACCTAAGAACCCTTTCAGTATGACTCCGACTTGTTCTTGGCCGATTTTTTGTAGGTATAATGTATCATGCAACATTAGTAAAATGCTTGTTTTTTTTTAATAAGAATAATAAATGTTTCGTGATCAAGTCAGAACGT
>DWKA01000177.1:0-20625 GCA_018249155.1 Panoquina ocola ocola
CGCCGTGCTCGGTAACGTATTATACAGTCATGGGCAAGGTACTTGGCAAGAATCTGAAAGAGACAGTTACATGCGCAGAACAAAAAGCAGAGCAAAACGACTTCTGCGCCTCTAATATTTCTTCTTACGTCTTCCCAAGTTACTTGTCCATGATTATACTCCGCTATGAACGTATACGCATACAAACAAGCAAGTACTAATGACACTGGCCGGAACTACTGTGACTTAGGGTTCGCACTAAAAATCAGTGATCGTATATACTTTATACGTATACGGTATAGACTGAGTGCAGGCTGTTTCAACGGTTCTCGCTGCAAAAGCTTTTATGCTTCGGAATTTTTATTTTAAAACTATTCCTCTGTTATGTACTTAGTTATTACAGCGATTCTCTATGAAATGAATGTGTCTTTCTTTCTTTCTACCTACCTTCCATTTATGTACCTATCAATATTTATGATTATTACGATTACACCCTGACACGATACTGTTCGACCATGATTCCGGGCCCGCTGATCTATTACACGTCGCAAATATTTGTAATTATTGCCAATATTTGTTCAAATTAAGAGCGCAAACATGGCCCCCGCGGGAGCGCATATGGTGCGTTGCCGCTCCTCGCCTATACAGAACAGATATAATAGGATACAGTTATATTGGTTAGGCGATTAGTTGCTTAGTACTTTTTATAATCATGTTTCATCTAAAGACTTCAAGAATTCATGACGGAGTATAGAGTCCTATGTACCTACAGATAATAAAAACAGGCCCCAATCTTGGGGTCTAATCAGTATCAGGCGGTTTAGTGTTGTTTGTTCATCGAAAGGACTGACAAATAAAGAAAACCTATTTAAAAAAAGACGCTATCACGCAGACAATTTAAGAAAAAGGTAAATTACTAAGTAAATAATCATTTTTGATAACGTCAATGTATGACGATGCGGAATGTACCTATAGTTCGCGCGCGAGTTCATTGCCGAGATTCCTGACGTCACACGTCACCCCGCCGTCTTTAATACCTATAGTGTCATTAAAGCTCAAAATTATTTGTGCTCCCCTCCTTTACTCGGCAATAAGCTCGCGTGCCAATTGTAACTATTGCTTTAGGTATCAAATAACAACCTTATGTTCTTCGTTAGTAAATCTGCTTGATGACACTAAGTTCCTGGGTTCGATACTGTGGGACAGAAAGATATCGATGTGATACACAAAATTGCTTTCGATTCGATCCCCGTAGAGTATAAACTATAAATACTATTTATGTGTGTGTACTAATTTTGTTTTCACGAGATCGTCAACACGACTACATGTTGGCTTGTACCCGGTGAGTGTAGAGGTACATGGCAAGGGACCAACGTGTATAGACCTCATTTGTGTAGACACATGCCTCACTCGCCAAATGCAGGCAAGTGACCAATTTGTACGGCGCGAAGTGTGTGGACGGACTTCACAGACTAAAAATTTTTCCCACTCGGCCTGATATGGGTTTGCCCAGTATACCTATAGCAAGGAGACATAAAAATAAAAGAAAATGAGTCACGATTTTATGAATACATTTCCTTTGATTATCCATGAAATTGATCGACTGACCTATTACGTCATCACAAATGAAGCACAATAATAATATCCAGAATTCGTGGAAGCACAATATTCCGATTTACTGAAACCGCTGGATCGCAGCTTAATCGGACAACAATGTGTTACTTATTTGTATTTGTCGAGTTTTAACCAGTTTGTAGTTTATTTAACGGTTTGTAATACAATGTTTAAATGAAAATGTTATGTAAATGATAGAAAAGTTGTGTCATTAATTTATTTTGATTGAAATCTCTTCCAGCTGCCCTTATCTAATTGGAAGATGTAAATAAATATAAGTAAATATTTTTCGGATCAAAACATACTGAAGCAGCCTAAATTATACACCACTGATATAAAATGCATATCTTTAATCTTTACAACCCAAATCATAATAAAAATCGTTTTTAGTTTCCTTAAATTTGCACATAAAGAAATAAACCTATTATGTACCTAATTATAAAGTCAAATGTTTAATACGCTTACTTACCAGCATTAGTATCAACGCTTACAACACATACATATGTGATATAGTTAGGTCATGTATGGAAAGATAACGCACGAGCAATGTAATGGAATAAAATCAAGGTTTCCTTGTCAGGTATTAAGATAATGCTAAATCAACAGTTGTATATGTACAGAGCGTCTTTACTCCACAAGAGGTCAGCTCTTATCGCAGAACCTCTGACTTTAATAAAACTTATCTTTTAATTAACTTGTTTCTTATTATGTTTACAAGATGGTGTAGCCACCCGATCGGTTCCCCGTGATTGCGTAAAGTGACCATGGATCTTCATACTTAAGTCTTGTATGAGATAATTATAATAAATACAGTTTAGAAAACACATCTATGACTCTTCTTCTCTACAGCAAAGTAGAGCTATTGATTAAATACTTAATTTGATTTTAAATTCGGAATGATATTTTGGTGTTAAATTGTAACGACGTACACTTCAAAGATTTTTTGTTGTTGTTTGTATTATGAAAATCAAGAAGGGTATGGATAATTCCTAGACAGTCTCTTCATAACAACAAAGTTTCCATTGAACTAGTAATACAAGGGTCAATAGGCTAGTGTCGTAATATAAACATACATAGTGTATTATTTTTTAGGTTCACGGAAATTTTACGATAGTTTTACTACACTTACTCATAAGTTCTTATGAGAACATAGTACAAAACAGTAATACGTTTAGATAAACAATACAATGTTTGAAAAACTGTGCGCAACTATTTCATTTTATCGATACAGATTTGCACACAATGTTTCGAAGGAAAAGGCGATGTGTGTTTTGCTTTCACGCCTCGGAACCCAGGATAATACTGTTATTATACACGAATACGAATAAAAGAATAGTTTTTATTACTAATACAATATTTATTGTTTGACACAGTTATTGGAGTGATCGTGCTTAGTCAATCCTTCCTATAGACGAAGCTATATAGTAATATAGTAACCGCTATCAAGCCATAAGGGGTGAACATTTCTAGAGAGCATTCATGCTTCGGAGGGCACGTATTTATAATTAGATAACAGTTGCATGTCGGAGAAAGTTAGGAGGGCATAAAAAAATACATTTTGTTGACACTAAACCCTCCACCAATTCAATTAAAAATGCATGACGGACACGTCCCGAAAGTAACTTGCGCAACTTTTTAAGGTATTTTTTGCAAAATTGTCTAATGTACTTATATCAGAATATCTGCGACAAAATGCCGTATATGTCGACAACATAATAAACTTCATTTTCATATAGAGTTTCAGTTTCTGATTTGAATGGTAGGTATTATTTTTAATTTTTGTCCAATTATTTCGCTTCGATTAATTCGTAAACTCAGCTGTGTATTTCAATTATATTTGTGGACTCATATATGTATTATTACAAGCACGTGTAAATTAATTAATGCTAATTACACACATGACATAATAATATTTGTTTAGTAATTATATTTAATGATTATAATTTGCCAAAATCTAATACCTACTGGTTTGGTTGGTTGGAACTAATATTTTTAGTAAAACCAACATGAATAGTTATAATAATTAGGTAGAGACATTAGTGTGAGGACATTGGTCACAAATCATAACCAAGGTAAAGTGTTGGTACACCACTTCGATTAACAATACCAATAGACAACGGGTCGCGTACAAAATCAAAGCTAAATACTGTCCACACGATCTACCTTGTTATTGATGTAAGGTACACCAATGTCCTCCTTTAATCGCTTTCGTTATTTTATACAGCTGTAATTCAAAATACCAAAGCGGTTAGATCTATAATTATTTTGTAAAATATGAATTGAGCCCTAATAACCACAAAATAGCTCAATAAAAAACTGACATTCTTTATTGTAAGAGTTCTAACGAGACATTTATCGTCCACATACACATTTCTATAGCCAGTGTAGCAAAGACTGTATACAGAAGAGACCATCAGATGGCGCTCCGTTTCTCGGGAGCCGAGCTGTTTACATCCATACAAACCAATATTGACATTGCCTTTGTCCACTAACTGACGGCTAATCTCTTTGTGCTGGATATTCTTTGTGTATTGTAATATCGCTCGACATCTTTTGAATTATATTTCACATTCTATAATGTTGCTTGATTGTCTAGACGCCACAAACCAGATGATCAAAGGCTTAAAGACAAACAGTAACGCGATATTACTGTTTGTTTTGATATAGATGTGCAATTTAATAATAATGGTACGTCCTTTACGTAATGTAGACGTCTATAACTCCAAAAGTATCAAACATGTCTTCACGACCAAGAAGAAAAAAGCGTTTTTATTTTACACTACTAGTTACTTTAATAACTACTAATAAGGGTTTAGTTAGCAATATATTATACCTTACCTTAAAATCATTTTACGTTTGACAAAAAGTGTATCTTTTCTTTATATCGTTATTATCTCGAAGTATATTTTCATTATTTTCATAGCCTGGCTAGGTAGCCCGTAATGCGTAGAAACGCTTGCATCAAAAACAACTGAAACGACTCACGTTTTAATCAACCTCTTAAAGACTTACGTCGTTAAGAGCGAGAGTAGGTTTTCTGGTCCTGAAAATTTATGGAGATTAAAATAATGTACTCAACTTTCCTTCAAGTTCGGTCTTACAATAATACAATTCTATCGTTTATGAAATCGCTAACAAAATATCTTCTTAATAGATTTTGCTTATCTATTTTCCATAATAATAAAGCATTGTAAACAGTTTGCAAATCTCAAGTTTTCGTACGTGCTCTGAATCACTGAACATCGGAGATAACTGAATGAAACATTTAAATATATAGGTAGATAACTATTGTAGGCACCAAAGTAACATAACATTATTTTTATTGTAAATTTGGTAGATGACTTAAAATTCGAAAATAATAAAGATCGTCGTCAATCGTCCGAAGCGTAGGTACTCGTATACTCACCTACACATAACTTGGCAAGAATCTGAAAAGCTGAACAAAAAGACTTCTGCGTATCTAATCTCACTTTTAGATTTTTGCCAAGTTACTTATCAATGACTAAACGCATAATTCTCGTGAGGGTCATTAAACGCATTGGGGTAGTTTACTGTTGTCACTTTGTCACTAAATTCATATGAGACCTCTCAGATTTCAATGAATGACAGCCAAAGATATTCAACTCGCTAAACATTTTTGCGTACATCACCTCGTGAAGCCTAGACATTATTAAACATTGCATTATTGGCATTGTTATTGAAAGTAGAGATGCGACAAAAAACATTGTCGTTGTCGAATGTTTACTGTATCAAATTCCTCTGAATTCACGTGTTTCATACACACGATGTTTTCAGATGCAAATTATTACAAGTGAATACATTACAACGGATGAATAGACATACCTAATGATGTAAAAAAGAAAAAGATTAAACCATAAATGTGTAGCTAATTATTTAATTACGTATTTTAAAAACAAGCAGCATTTTTTTCACATGGGCTTAATATGTGAATGTAAGGGACCTCTTTTTCCCGATAAATAAGAATTCAGGTCGAGAGTTTATTATTTGTAATTTTTTTTTTTTGTCTAAAAACTTCTCATATCTTTTTGCTATTATATTTCTTAATAGTTCTACAGTTAAAGTTAAACGTTAACATGCCCAGCATCCTTAAAGTTTAACACTGGATTACATAGAGCATAGAGAAACTACATATATACTGGCGTCATAGAGTTTGTAGCGTCCTTAAAGTTTAACACTGGATTACATAGAGCATAGAGAAACTATATACTGGCGTCATAGAGTTTGTAGCGTCCTTAAAGTTTAACACTGGATTACATAGAGTTTAAGTTTGGAAGGCGTTGCACTGACGAACACTTGTTTCCTTGTTGCAGAGTGGGCGAACGCAGGCGCCAGTTATAATGTGAGCGGCGCACGAAGAAGCGCGTCTCTCCTCAAGGTAAGCTCCAGTCGTCGTCCGCACTCAAGGCAGATCAGAATTTTGCCATGACAATTACAGAGTTTCCAATTTTCGAAGATTATGGTCAGAATTGTAAGTGTTTCTAGGCCTAAAGGTATTTTTTGAAAATAACTGCTAAACGGCTTGATGATACACTTGATGGTAAGTGGTTACCACCGCATATCAAAGGCATCAAAAGATTAAAATAATAGTACGTACATACCTAATAACACTATATATTTCCCAAATAAGATAAAATAAATCGTTCTCAAATTTTTTGCCAAGAAAGAAAAGACGAAGAAAGATCTAGGTAGGTACCTACGGTACAATGGGTAAAATGGTACGTTAATAAGGAAAACACCATTGATAAAGTGTCCTTTAAATTTGGAATTAAGAGGAACATCCGTTAGGAATATGTTTGCACATTCAAAATCATCTGCTGCTTAGGTTTAAACTACATTGGCTATAACTTCCTATTCGAATTTGCAAGTAAATAATGAGTTATTCCGGTCTGATCCCCAAAACGGATCCACTGTCAATTTTTATAACTATGGTGTCAACCATGTGCCCAGTGAGTACGCGGACATACTACGTTTATTTTTTATTACTAAATGGTTATAAGCAGCAATTTTTAACTGAAGCTAAATATCATAAGGACACTTAACGTCCTACACATGCAGTTATCGTAGGTGCGAATAATAAAATTATCAACTACAAATAAAGTCACCCACATGGCACGTACCTTGAATATTTTTCCTTGTCTCATAAATCATTTCACTTATCTAGTTTAAAAGTTAATGATGTACATTTCATGGATCATATTGTTGACAAGCATAGGTACATTACTTACCGTTGATAAGAGATATTGAAATACTAATTCGTATGAAAAAAATATTTTTTGTCTAGGCTTTTATGTCCATTCTGTGGAAGATGCAAATATTATTATGTGCTGAAGTAGTTGCAGTAGTAATATCATGTCTTACTCAAGTGATTCTAGCTATCTAGCTACTATACTTATCTAGGAATGGTTGTAAGTTTGGGCTCCTTGAGTTACCAATCCTAGTTATCATCTAGTATCTAGTTGCCAAATCGAAATCAACTATTGCTGAAAGCAAATAAAAAATAAAAATACTTTCTGAAATATTATCTTTTATATTAACACGTCGATTACTAAAACTAGTCCTACAACAGTGCATTCTGGTAACCTTTAAAGGCCCGACAATGTCTGCATATTCATCGCGTAGGGAGCGGCGACCATGAGACGGAGCGTGATATATTTGTAATCGATTATTCACCAGCGAAATCTGTCCCCTAAGAAGTGCTTCATCAAACAATGCCAGCAAACCACTTTCTAAACGTCTAATTGCGTACACTTTTTAAACATCACACAAAATAAATTATTAATACTTGTTATACGTTATACTCAAACAATTAATGAACACTTTCGCGACAGTTTCTTATTTAATATCCCATTTTGACATAAACTTAATTACGAAACCACTACAAGAGCAAACCACGTTTAATTAGAAAATCTAATAGAAAATGGAGCCGTCAACTTGCCTGTCAGCAATGTTAATTCCAAAATTTGAGGTAGAACAAAGTAGGGCAACGCAGTGTAAACTGAATAATGACTAGATAATTAAACTGTAAATAGTTGCACATGAATTACCTCAGTTCGTTCAAAACTTTCAAAACAACGCGGCAGTAGATTTAAGTAAAGCAATAATAAACTGTCGTATGAGGCGTTTAAAAATGAGGGAGTGGAAATTTAAAGGGAGATGAATGGGCTCTTTTTAAAATAAACACAATTTGTTGGCGCAGTCTCGTCTTGCAAGCGTGTCGGAGACCGGCCAGACACGACTTGCGTACTACGCACTTCAATGATTATGTCCATTTGCTTTTACTTCGAGTGATTGATGTTATCCATTTGTCAGACAAAAATAGAACTTTTGTTAATATTCCACCGTAATATCGTAAGACAACATTAAGACAATAAGAGATTTTGGCAGAATCAAAAATGTTATGTCTATAGCGTTAATACCTAGAATATTGAATGTTTATCGCTGAATGTTTCAATATTTTAAAAAATACACCTTCTAACTTATCATTAAGTTAAGTTTAGTGAACAAAGCTTTTATGCCGCAGATATATGAAAGTTGCCACAAATAAACATTAACCGCGAACTTTGAAACTTCGAAATACCTACTGAATAGTATTTTGTGTATGATTATCTGAAATATTAAACATACAGTAATTACTTTTGTTAAAGCTAAGAATAATATTATAATCATGTAATAAACAACTTTTAATGATTAGTGAAATGCTGCGTGTTCCGTGCAGTCAGTAGGTCGACACCACTCTCGGCAGTCGCAGACTGTCGTTGACTGTCGCCGACACACATAATGATAATAGTGGCAATATGACTGTCTTTAGTTATACTAAAATTAGAAATAATTGATGCAAAATTTGAGATATTGACCCTATGCAAGACATCGATGTGAGTTCTAAAAAATATATAAAATAAAATATAAAAAAGTTTCCTCGAAAGCTTATAATGTATTTAGTTTTTAGAAAAAATATGATGATAATGAGATGATGAATGACGACGATGTCAACTGATAATAAAATACTGGCCAAGAAGAACCGTAAAAAGAATATCATAAAAAAGATAAAAAAGTAAGGTAAACAAAAAAAAAGGTAATTTCATGGAAAACAAAGCAAACACTTCCGTGTGTGTTCTTTACTTCTGAGTTTTGTCGCACAGTCGCGATGTCGCTTCGTGAATTTGATTCTCACGACTTGCAGTGTGAGTAAACTGCACAACTGAGAGAGTTTAAAACCGGAACACTAGGAGACACTATTTAGAATTTGAACGAGTTTGATTGCGCTAAATCTAAAAGGAAACATTAGGAACAAACTTTGTTTAAAGTTTTTTAATGGTATTGTTTCTCACGGTCTTTTATCACCGCGCATTTTAATCTTCGCCATCGACTCATATTTTCGCCAGTGGAGTTTTTAAATTCTTTTTAGCGAAGTCCATTGTACTCGATATCTTTTTCGCAACGCACAAACACAGCTTTCTCACTAATGACGTGAGTGTATCATCAAACCATCGGCAGACACTGTGTCTTCCTTACTCACCTTGGCTACATCTGAAATATAATTTTAGATATAAATAGCTTTACTAAAACGATGCCGTAAACCTAAATGCTTTATAGTTTACATGGCCATCAAGGCGTCCACGGAAATGGTATTCGCCTTATTTATTAGCTGTTTAATGCTTGGCATCCCATCTTAAATCCATGCAACGAATTTGCGCATATCAAAATGTACCTACATATTATGTTGATAGTAATGTTATATTCGAATGCAAGAATATCTATAAATAAAAATATATTATTTGTTGTTATGTATTTTAAAAATGACTATTAAGTAATTAAATTATTTTCAACTTGACATTAAATAAATTAGTAGATAAGGAGTGAAATGCGAATTTTTAGATGACTTACATAGAATATGAACAATATTGTGTAGGTCATGATGTACGCTGAATTAGAACTACTTCATCTGCTAAAGAGTTATTTTTTGATGACATTTCATTTTATGGTACCTAAACATAACCCGACAGTATACTTAGGGACTTAGGGTATAGTTCGCGCGCGAGTTCATAGCCGAGATTCCTGACGTCACACGTCACCCCGCCGTCTTTAATATAGTGTCATTAAAGCTCAAAATTATTTAGCTCCCCCCCTTTACTCGGCAATAAGCTCGCGTGTCAATTGTAACTTCAGTGAACTCTTCAACGGTGTACCTACAGCACAAAAAAATACATTTTTGTACATCAACAAAATTTAAGCCAATAAAACATAAAAGGGATCAAAAAAAATGAGGTTTTAAAATACTTTGTTGATAATTAAGTATTTTTATTTACTTGATACTAGGTAGGTACACCAAGGATTTTCTAGAAATTGTGAGAAAATTGGCAAAGGTGACGAGTGTTAGGGTGTGTCAATAACAGATATCCTGTCCACGGAGTTCAAACAGCAGCGGTTACCTAATATGCAAATTTGGCCGACATCGTGTATGTCCAGTTAGCGTACCCACAACACTTTCTCGGCGACATCGCGTCATTACCATACAATAGACATTAATGGGTTTGACGGACGTAATCGCTGAGACACTAATTTGAATTACCTGATCCAAACAATTGGATTCATCTTCAACTATCTCCTCTAATTAAGTATATTGACTATACGAATATTTTAAAGATATATCTAGTAGAATAGAACGCATATTTTAAGAATAAATAGGTGCGTTTGGGGAGTAAATTATAACTGAACACCAGAAGCTTTTTATCAAAATAAAATATTAGGTATGTAACTATGAAATCAATTTTAATTATGTTGAGTCATGACCGTTGCATTAATTCGAAAGAGAACCATGTAAGTAGCTGTACAAAAATAGGCGTATTAAAATGCATTGCGTTGATTCATTCATTAGTGTTATCCTGTGTCGGCTTGGTAGCCTAGGCAGGGTAGCCGTTGTCTGCATCAGCAAGCGTGACCGTAGAAAGTTGGGACTGCACGTCGTTCCCTACTTGCTCGTTGTTGTTCATTATCATCGTATTAATTAAAGGAAGCAGATATATTTTAATGAGTAGGTTAAAGCGCATCGGGGTACATAGCGACTCGCTTGTATTATCGAACTCGACCGTGGGTTGGTACCTGCGCCCTTATCGATGTTTTTCAGTTAACTTTTTATATCTTAAATTCAGATGCCGATTATTCTGAGAAGCACTCGATCGAGTTCGGACTGGAAAGCTATTTGTGTGCAACCCTGCGCTCGCGCACCTCTGTTCCGCGACTGTCGTCTCTCTCTCGCATACATGTCAAGGTAGGGTTCAACATTCGAGGATTTGGTGCGCGCCGATATTAATATATTCAAACGGAATACCCAACATGAGTGTGTTTTACGTAAATAGAATGATTTCATTGGGTCAGACGCCGTCTCGGCCTACGATTATTGTACGATCAATAAAGCGAAGCGGCATCGATAAGAGATAATTAGATCTACTCGTATCTATGGCTATGATCTGAACGCGGGTTTAGAACAAGGTGGTTTATTCATAAAGGCTGAATAATTCCCTTAACACTTTCTAATCCTTTTCATGCTGAGCCGCGGTGCGGATAAACAACTATTTCAATCAAACAGCCATTGAAACACGGTCAGATCCAGAGAGGAGCTTCCGCGTGTGTACAACAGCGGCGGCGCCTGATGCGAGATCATTGCCAGATGCCGGCGATAGATTGCGACGGGGTCAACAGCCACTGCCCTTGTTTTACGCACCAAATTATTTACTCAAGTGTATGGGAGCCATCTGTGGTTGTTCGAGGGTCAAGGAAATGGCAATACTTTGTTATTTATGTCATTAGTAATGGTGCCGTAACGAATTGGCAATACATCACAGCAAAGCTGATCTTGCGATCTTCTTATTGTCATGAGTTATATACCACACAACACAAATACACGATTGTGGTGTAGGCCTATGCCTATGGTCTCCATCTATCTTGAGTGCAAATCAACCTCTTCTTCTAGAGGTGCACCAACTACGACAATAGGTACATCCCTCGTGTTAGAGATCTTTAGGCTCTACTGTGGTTTTTACACGCTGATTAGCAACAACTCATAATCTAAATTCAACCGCGAAATCCCTTTTCATATATTTCGATAGCAGCACCTACCGCGATGCCAAAAATACTGCATTTCCTTCATTTTTGGACGACCGATGATGCTTTTCATATCACTGGTGTCCATGAACGACGATGACATTCGCGGGGACTGCGTTCATTTTATCTTTCATTTGAGTCCCTTGTCAACCTTAGGAGATCTAAATAGTCGAAGGTCACAGAATTTTGTTGGATTCCTTCAGTGAAATTAGTATTTGCATAGTTAATATGGCTTTCAGTACAAACCAAGCTTCTAATCTTGAGTATGTACTTACAAGCATTACCGAATTCTCTTTCCAGGTTACAAATCCTTTCTTTTCTTGCGAAATTAGCAACAAATCGTTATTTTCATACATTAAAAGCAGCGATGGGTTGCCTAATGAGTAATGATAATAGAAATTACAAACCTACCTACGTACCTTCTGGAAATTTAAATTTAATAGAAATAATGCTACAGCTTGAAATGTTTGGTTTACACACATAGATACCTCTTCATAACTTAAACTTCCACTGAGTAAAGAAATAATTATACTCCGTGACATTGCTTTTATCGCAATTTAAAGTATTTTTTACCACGTATGTAACGAGCGTGTATCACTTGATTGGCTAAAGAAACATTTAATCTTCGATCATGAACCAGTAAAAGGCGTCGAGGCTCACACTGCCTTGAAATAACACAAACCTATATTTACCACTTTTGATTTCTTTTGCTGCACGTGCAAGACACGCTTATAGATAGACATCTCAACAACATTCGTGACGTGTTTAATTGACCACTGCTCAAAATTTAAATGACTCTTTTATACAATTTAAAAGCGTAAAAGTGTAGCCGAAACGGATAACTTCTTGTAGTTCATTATCTGCTTTCACTTTCTTGCGTGATTAAGGGCCAAGGTCCAGTTTTTGTGGTATTTAGATCACGATTATAGCTTTTTAATCGCCTTTATTATTTAATCCGCCTTAACTAGTCGCATTGCGAGTGGCGTTGTAATCGCTACTTGCCTGTCATTTAGGAAGGCAAAAAATGTTCCGGAAACAAAGTTAATAGGATCGGGTAACGGATGACCGGCGACAATAGAGGTACGTATGAATAAGTACACGGAGGTTCCAATGAATGCTCGAGCTATTGCACTAATGGATAAGGCCAAACCTTGATCCAGTTGATAGCATACTTCTTCTGGATGATTCGCCACCTATCCCCATCTCCTTGAATTAACTGACTATTATATTGATTTATATCCTTGCTAGGTGTTTACAAACACAGTTATCTTTCTGTTGTACATACTAAGTACATTCGTATTTGTTGAAATGTAACTTCTTTCAAGATTTTACTTCGGATCAGACGTAGGTAGGTCGGTACATACATACCTACCTACGTTTGCAGTTTTTGAAGTTAATTAGATGTGTAACTTGTTACGGTGCGATTGGGTAAACAGATGAGTAGTTTTAACGCGGGACGGAAATTGCACGCGATGTAAGAAATCATGCATCCGCACCGCAGCTAGTGCTTCCATATTAAATGTACCAGATTTTTTTTTGTGTTTATTACTTCAGAGCTGGTCATTTAACAATGGATTTGGAAAATTATTCTAAAAATTTCTAACAACGTAAATATAGCTACATAGTATAGTACCTACAATGACTTAATACCTACTTGTTTATGATTTTTAATTATTCGATTTTACGATCATTTATTGATGATCGAAGAAGATGAAGAGTGATACTCCTCAAGGGGTGGATAGGAACGTACGTACTTACCTACATCTAAACGATGTTAAGAGAAATTTCTTATTAACAAATAATAACATTACAGTACAATAACATTGTAGGATTCTTACTTCACTAAAACTCCGACGGCCTTCATCAGCGCTATGTGGATAAAAGAATACTGCTACCGCTACCGCTAAACGAATACTTTCTTCTCCTTACAGGTGCCTGTCATGCAGTATTTGTGGAGAACTCCGCTAACGAATACTTTCTTCTCCTTCCAGGTGTCTGCCATGCAGTGTTCGTGGCTCGCGTTACTACTGGTGTGGTGTGCACTGGTGGGGGCGGAGGGCGAGGCGGGCGAGCCCGAGCCCGTGGCGACCACCCGCGCGCCGGCCCGCACCCTCGACCGGCACGCCGACGAGCTCGCCTGGCGCTCCTGGCTCCAGAGCCCTGAGAGCGGCAACCAGAACGCACCGCCTCGAAGGATCACTACCAAATCCCTGTTCATCACGCCGCTAGTCTGTCCGAAAGGACAACGTCTCGATCGGCAGGGATGTGTCCAGGTAAATTCAGATTCAAAATAATAATATACTTAAATTAGTGACACTCTTATGCACGACCTTTAGATACTACCACCATTTCGAATAGGTGCTTTGAAATAGAGAACAAGAAATGGTAAGGGAAACCCACCAGCACATCTTTTAAACATAATTCTACTATTAAAATTGCTAACCTACGCGGATCTAGACTGCTTGCTGATGTTCCATAAATGAAGATAAGGTATACCTACTTTCATAAATGAGACATCATACACATCTCTCATCCCAAAAAATTCTTTCCAGGTTGTGACGGTTCATAAGTCTGAGAACGAGCAAATATTCTTAGAGCAACTGAACGCCTTGTTCACCTCAGCACCGAGCAACGGAGATGTGCTATACGACTACGGTGACGACGAGCCGGGCCCTCTACAGCTCTCTATCCCCATCGGGCTGGACCCACAAGCTGCGCCTCTACAACAGGAGCCATCAGCACAGGTATGCTCCAAACTATTTAATATTATCCAATAACTATCAAATTAAAAGCCAGAACAACGAAATATAGTATCAAACATTTTCAGATCTCAATATGGATAATTTTAAACCAAGTTATTTTTATTTCCAGGCTCAAGATCCCAAACCAAACATTATAAAGCCCGATAACAAAGGCCACAGTGTGTCTGATGGGGCCGCCAGTATCGAAGCTGAATTAGAGCTCTTGAAATTACAACAAGCTCAAAGTACTCTCAACGACTCTGCTACAAATATATTATCGCACAACATAATGAACAACTTACTTGCACACTCAGATAAACCGAAGCGTGACAGTTCAATGGTCAATGCAAGTGACATTGATTCGTTAAACAGGACGGACGAAGGACAAAAAGAAAAAGTGTATGGGCATGTGAGCGTAGATCCTGTTATTTACGACGATGAAAGCCAAAACCAACCTTCGGTAAATGAAAATGTTAACATTTCACACGAACCTCTAACCGATAGTAATGTCGCATCCAGCAATCAATCTCCAGCCATCCCAAATAACTCGAACTCTAATGACAACACGGCTAACGTCCAAACATCTAATGACGCAAGCAATAAACCCGCTGCTGTTATCTCAAATAATAAAGATGAGAGTAAACTTAACCCTGAAAATGATTACTCTGACATCGGAGAAGCTATCAAACTTATTAGCAGATATGCCGAAGTATCTACGGATGACAACTTTGAAAAAGATAAGACTAAATCTTCCGAAGATAGCATACTAGGGACTCGTACTAAGCTACAATATCGTCGTAACAAACCTAAACCAATGGAAAGCTTAAAGGAATCTTTAATCGCGGAGTCGATTACCGATACAAAAACAAATACCGAGGAAAAGCCAAGCAGTTACGATTCGAAAAGTAACGTATATTACAGATATCCTTGGTCAAGTGATCATCCGGTAACTCCACCACCCGATTATCCTTTTCACCATCTACAAGATTATTGGCGTGGTCGGAACCCAGTAGGAGGTGTTTATGGCCCAATACACGAAAATCCAAGACGTCATCATCACTCCTACCCTCACTACTTTCGTCCGCGTAGCTACCCATCTGCGATGAATCCGGAGAACTACCAGCAACTTCAAGAAGCCTACCACAGATATCTTCACAGGCTGGCTCTTCGTAACACTGGTTCCGATCGCAGTCGCGGCAACAACCACGACCTCTACAGTCTTCTGGGTTTACGGCACTGGTTCAGCAGCGAAGAGGCAACAAAGAGATAGAATCGCTTGACCTCACGTCTACGACTTGATGTTACCCGACGACATATAATGGAAGCTATGGGAATAACGTTTATACCTTTTAAATACGCCAAATACCTATTTTTAAGATAACCACCTACTGCTAATTCGTTTGTAATAAAATATACTTCGTAGGTTAACCTTTGTCTTCATAGCTTTCAATATATTAGCCTATTTATTTCAAAACCAAATATTACAGTCATAGTTTATGTTTTATTAAGTGTTTAAGTTCGTGTAAATATCCTTCTCAATGTGTTTTATTTTGCTACTGAACGGAAAATTGATGTTTTGTTTAGTATGATCGTTGTGTTGTATTATAAAAATCGTTGTATTAATCACTTATTTATGTTTAATCGATGTATATTTTTGTTGTTGTGACTTAGTCTCGTGTATTAAAATAATTGTTTCTTTCTCTGTACATTACCTACACACACGGCACTGGCTTGCCTCTTACTCAAACCTTATAACTATTAAGTACTTATGTAGATAAATAAATGCGCAGACCTAACTCTATTTTTATAAACTTTGTGTAGATAATAATTGTACCTAGATATATTTTAATTGTTCAAATTAATCTATCTTTTCGGACAATTCGAGCCCACCTAGTTTTGTATTGCGATTTTCACTTGATCAGCTCTTGCGATTTATACTCAAATATTTTTGATAATAATGTTGATAATAAAGTAAATTCACCTTCATTTTACTTCTCATATCGCCGTTCTTACGTAACTCACTTTTAAATTACCTATTTGTCTGGAATAAATATAAATTTTACCTAATATTATGAAAAATCACATTATTATTCAAATTAACCTAACGATCGCTACATTTTAAATAGTCTCAATAATAATCTATTAATTTATAATTAGTTCCGATTTCCCGGTCAAGTATTAATAGAGATGTGGATACAATTTTTATCATTATATCGATTGTCGAAATTAAAATTGTAGTTGCCGAACTATAATGCATGTGAACGATCCCACCAAAGCTTATTTTAAGTATTAAGATATTCAACAATCTCTAAAATTATGTAATGTATCTCGATCGTAGTAGATGTGTAGAGAATAATTAGGTTAAGAAACTATGTTATAAATAAAAACTTAATTATGTCTAGAGAAATACAAATGAAATAGTAATCTCAAAGTATGGTTATTTAACCAAACAACCGTATGTGCGGATCATTTATTAATTCGTTAAAATGTAGCATTTATCTTATAACCCACCAATACCAAAATAAATGTCAAATATTGTTCCCACTGCATCAGCCAACACCGAATCAATTTTTAGTTACCTGCTGCAGGATAACCCTAAATAAATGTTGCTATCACCAATTAACTATTATTTGCCATATAAAATAGTAGGTATAACACATCAATGTGTATTTTAATAATAATTGCATTATTCTAAACCAGTGTTTTGCGGAATATCTATAGAAAAAATTATAAAATGTTTTTTTTAACATTATTAAATTTCTTTGTGATTTCTTCTGCTATGAATTTAAAGTATGGTAATTATTATAATAGTATGGATTATATATAATTTGTATAATTTTATTCTGGTGCATTTTTTTATTGCCTCTCGACATAATCTTTTGTTTTCCAATTTATTTATTTCTTTCTAATCTCATCAATACCCAAGTCACTAAAATTAAATGGGTGCTGGAAGATTATTTTATTATACCCGTAATAGCCACTTATATCAGATCGAAATAGAAAAACATAATGGAGAGTGTGGAGACTTCTTTGATAATATTGAATAGCATATCCCACACACATAAAAAAGAATGCAATGCTTTTATCAGGAACAATGTATTGTACCTAGTCCAATTAAAAGATTAACAATATATTTTGTGATATTGTCAAACTTTCCTTGACCAATATCAATGACAAAATTGATGTGTTGCTATAATAATAAACAATATTATCATTTTGATAGAAATTAATTTCATGAAACACAATGTGTTTCAATATGATCATTTCAGGAAGGAATTGATAATATCATGATATTGTAAAATCTGTTATTGAATTACAATACATACAATACTAATAAATTAATATGCGCTAAAAAAGAGGATTTTGTGTAATCTTTCAATTTATATTAACTTAAATATTCAAATAAATGTTGTATTGTGTGCTAGATTTAGGAATAAATTAACATTATATACCTGTCGAAAATTACATCTTTCAAATGTGCTACTTTATTATACATTTAATTGATAAAAATTAGAAAATTATCGATGCCAGTATTTTATTGTAAATATGGATGTTATATTAAAACTATTGAAAATGTATTGTCCTTTTATTTCATTGTCTTAGAAATTATTCCTATGAGGTCCTAAATTATGTACTTTTTCTATTAATCTGTAGTTGTGTGTCCATTAAATTAGTGATATGAATTTCTTGAAATTCAATAACTAATAAGTAAATTGAAACAATAAAAGTCCTTCAATTGCTATTTTAAAGATGTTTATTGAAAAAAAAATATTTAATTTTCTTAATAACACTAAATTCCTAATGCTACAAACATCCAGTGAAATCCATTTCTTAAAAGAAACAAGACTGGGCTTGCATATACTTCTCTCATTACTAAATGGGTAACTCTTGAAATAACAATACAAAAATAACAAATAACATAAGATTCAGAGAAGTCATAACACTACTTATAATTTGTACATAATATCACAACTGAGAATATTAAGTAATATAATATATAGTTATCAAAGTACACAAAAAGTCAAATTATTGCAATACATAAGTACAAAACATTAATTTATCACAAAACACTTAAGATTGATGAGTCTTTGTATTAAATTAGAAGTATATGCAAGGACCAGGTTATAGAAATGATTAATCGATAATTATAATCTCAATTACAAAATATCATTGTTACTGGATCATTTGTTCTAGTAAAAAACTCTCATCATCTATGACTTTGATCTATAGTGCAGAAACTTAAAAGATGATATTTTAGTCTTTCAAAAGATATCAACCGAAATTGCGACATAAGGAACATGTAAGTACTATGAGAAAAAAAAACTCATCCAAATTTGTCACCAGCTGGAATGATTTCATCTGAATTCGTAGATTTGAATACTGTGTTCCGGCACATGACTCAACGTTAACGACTGAAACCTGGAAGACAAAATAGTGATCAATATTTATTACATTTATGAGTGGTTAGTACCCAATATTCATCATACAGACTTATACCCCTAAGGGGTTTAATTAAAAAATCCCATCTTTGTGAGCAAAGTAATGAAAATCTGATAACCCAATTTATATATTTTTTTTATATTATCCACAGATTTAGTGACTAAAAATAAGTTTAAACTCAATCAACCAAGCAGCATGTGTTTATAGGTGACCTAAAGATTATAATTCAATGGCCCTGGAGCCTAATTGGTAGTGACTCTGCCTGCCAAGCTAGAGGTCCCGGGTTTAATTCCCAGCTGGGGCAGATATTTATGTGACAGATAAATATTTGTTCTTGGGTCATGGGTGTTAGTGATGTGTTATTTGTGTGTCGTCCATGTCTCCCACAACACAAGGAATCCTACTGCAGGGGGGTATGAGTGTGTAAGCGTTTATTATTTATAGTTATTTAATAATCTCACCATTCTGAACTTCGATGATAATAATATCCTTCTATGGTAGCTGCAGACTTATGAAAGCATATATAATAAAAGCCAGCAAATGAAGCACCATTTATGTCCTTTATTGTATGATCGGGCACTAAAAAGTGTTCTTTCCACCTCATAAATACATAATCTGCTTTCGCTAATGAATCATAATCAAAGGAATCCGAGTTGAATGTCTTCAAGTATGGTACAAATAAATCAAACTTGCTCTGAAAGTGAGAAAAACAATTATTTAATACTATTTATAGCATATCTTTGTTTGTATTTTGATAACAAGTAATGAAAACTAATTGTAACATAAAAGTAACGAATTACATACCCAGTGTTTTCTGTCAACATCTTCATCAGCTTCCCATTTTCTTGTAAGAAAAGGATATTTTGCAGATATAATTTCTCCATCAAAAAATGTTGTTAATGTAGGAAATTCTTCTGTTAATCCTTTAATTTTTAAATATCCACATAGATATGAATTCTCCTCATCTACATGCTATGACACAAACGAAACATAACATACATATTGAAATACGTCTTAAATGGTTCTGTTGACCTAAACTTGTCGACAGAACGAGAATTACTGCTTCACTTTTATTATTTACAAATTGTATTCACTAAATTATATCCATGATTTAAAAAATATTTATTATAAGCGAAGGTATATGAATTTGCGTATTTAGAACACTAACCTGCAAAACTACTTCAACTTCGTAAGAATTTCCTTTGGATTTTTGATGCCCTTGAAATTTGGAGCCGTTGTATAGCAATGATTTAGTGACGCCAGGTTGTTTCGAGTTCGCTGGCGGCGGTGGAGTGATATCAACTTTAACTGGCATTATTTCCCATTAAAATAACGACCCAACTTTCGTAAAATAAAACAAATATGACATGTACACACTATACAACATCAGTAGACACTTCGCACCGTTTGACAGTTCACCTATTTTCTTCTAGCACATTCTATGTTGTAAAAATCTAAAAACTTTCCAGATTAACTACTTAAAACGACGTACTGTTGCAAATTAAACTAAAAACAATTCATTAAATAACTACTTCAATAGATTACTTCTGTGAGTTCTGTGTGGAAAGAAAAGGAAGTGAAAGCAAGCAATAAGCTTGGCAGATTGAATATGACACTTATGACATCTGTCAAGACAGGACAGATTAAGTTACAGACACAGATCACCCCCAATAGATACCGCATTGAAGGCGACATTTTTTCATCGCACATATGTGCGTTGGCACTTACA
>DWKA01000178.1:0-20570 GCA_018249155.1 Panoquina ocola ocola
ATTGTTTATTTATTCGCTTCAAACTACAGTTACGAGGCTTCAGATTGATTTAAAATGTCTAGTAGAGAGTGCAAACAAAGTCCTGATCGTTTTTGTTATGTTTGTCGACAGTTTATATTTTCAAAAAAGAGAAGATTATTGTAGAGACTATTGTAGAGTCGTTAAAAAATGCATATCTTCATTATTTTGGATTTCCTCTTGCAAATCAAAATAAAAATGGGTGCCTCACGTGTTTTCCGAAAGCTGTAGGATCATCTTACTCGAGTGGTCATCGGGAGAAAAAGTTTACCTTCTATTTGGTTTACCAATGCTATGGAGAAAACCTTGTTTTAATTTACTAAATATTTTTTTAAACCAGACGTGACCGAATTTTTTTATTATTTTTTCTGAATAATTCTACCTAAATACAAAATAAAATAACAACTTTCATCTGGGGTATGAAAACCATGTAAACTAGTGTTATTTGTTTAATTTATGGCTTGGTATCGCCGTGTAACTTAGTTGTAATAAATAGAATATTTTAATGTAAAGAGTGAGATTGAGATAATGCACTCGATCGATTTTTCTTTGAAAGCAACTACAACCTAACTTTCCATTAACGTCAAGTTTATTTAAATTATACTCAGAAACTTAAATATCATTTGCAACATACGTCGTAAAATAAATATGTCACTTGATTTGATGAATAGTGCTTACATTATATCGATTACTATTTTAATGATTACTTATACATACTACAATTTGAAAATAAATTGTATTACTGTTTGATTCTGGTTGCTACATTTACTATCTTGCTGGTAACAGGTGGAAACTGTGAAGAAGGTGAAGAATGTGACAACATCCTGGATGAATTAGAGAATATTGACGACGAGTTGGACGAAACTGGCATCATCTTTGTTACCACTGAAGACGTCACCCTTGCTAAAAAATACGGCATCAAAACTTTCCCGACTCTTGTATTCTTTAGAAACAAAGAACCACTCATTTACAAGGGTAAGTTCAGATTTATTGATGGAAGTCCTACAATCTGTCGTATAAAGAGATAAATCGACAAAAGTTTGCAACAATATAGCAAACATATTATGTTTGCTATAAATTTTATAGCCTTGATTGTGTAATGAATATGGATTAATTGATGTATTTTAATCATTTATTTAATGTTTTAAGGTGACATTGAAGACGAAGACGAGGTACTCGCATGGTTAACAGATGAAGATACACTTGAAATTCCTGGTAAAATCGAAGAAGTGAACTCCAGAATGTTGGAGAAAATTCTTGAAGAGAATGATCACATTGTTGTATTCTTCTGTAAGTAAATCATCAATATAACAAACATTTTATTTTGCGTTTTGCAAAATAAACTAATTAATATTGGTGTTAATTTTTTAAGATAAAGAAAATGACAAAAAGTCTCAGAAGATTCTTAGTGAACTTGAAAACATTGATGATGAGTGCGAGGAGAAAGACATTGATTTCGTCAAAACATCTGACGAAGGAGTCGATAAGGAGTATGATTTACCAGATTTGCCAGCTCTTGCCTTCTACAGACACAAGTTTAGGACGATTTACGAGGGCGATCTGATGCACGAAGAAGCTATTTTAAAATGGGTGTTAGAACTCCATGACTCCCAGCCTGACGTCATCGAAAACGTTGACAGGAAGACTTTAAAGGATCTTATTGACGATGTGGAACACTTAGCTGTATTCTTCTGTAAGTAATTCATGAATAAGGAAATAAATTGTAAACAAATATTTTTTATAAGAGACTATTTTAGTTCTTTTTGCCGGTGCATATCTTTATCTGGGTAGTTTGGCGTGTACCATCCACATGTTCATCGCATTACTTTACGTTTCTGAGATGCCGAGAGCATGGGTTTATTTGGTGGCGGTCGCCACTAAAACAAACTTTTCATAATTACTTTAAAAGGCAAATACATTTATTTACATTGCAAATAACCGTAATTGATGACTCTTAAAATAATATGTATTTAAATTCAGATTTATTGACTATCAAATTAATTATTTTCACAGATAGTGAGGACTGTGATACATGTGACGAAATCCTCGAAGAGCTAGAAACCATAGATGATGATACAGACAAACACGGAATTCAGTTTGTCAAGTCAAAAGATTCCAAACTGGCATCTGATATCGGAATTTTCAGCTTCCCAGCTTTGGTGTACTATGAAACCGGCGTTCCAATAATGTATGATGGTAAGTAACCATATCTTTTGTCAGCATTTAGGAGTTGCCTACAAAATCCAAAATTATTTAAGTTAAATGTAAAGTAAGCAATATAATTTTACAAATTTTGTTGTAAAGTTTTATAGACGCTTTGTACCATACTGAAATATTTATTTATGCACTTCTACAAATGTTATTACCCTGTTTATAGGTGACTTAAAGAACGAAAATAAGGTTCTCCAGTGGCTTGTAGATCAAAAAAGTAAGAATCCACATCCATTTACAAACTCTATACTATAATATTTGTTTAAGGTCTCTAAGAATTTGTTGGTTTATTATGAATAATGAATTACAAAACATTACGTGCATGACATCATTCTTGATATCTCTACACAATAAAAATGTTATTACTCTACGCCTTAAATGCTGGATGTTTGAGCTATGTCATTTTGCATGACAGTTACTAATGCCTGCAGGTGAAGATAGCCACCCACCAAAAAATAAAGTTAATATTAAAGCAAGGTCCCATGCAGATGTTGATAAAAAGACGGGGTTTTCACGAGCGAAAACCAATATAGATAGTGACAAGAAATCTGTAAAATCCACTGAAGGAAAAACTACAGGAACTCAGAAGGCTAAATTACCAGGAGTACTGGAATATAAAACTAAACGGCAGGATAATTTAGGCAGTAAAAAGAAATACGCCGATGTTGATGATGACGATGATAATGACAAAGACATTGACGACGACGATGAGGATGATGATGACGACGACGACGACGATGATGATGATGATGACGATGACGATGATGATGACGATGACGATGATGACGATGACAACGACGACGACGACGACGATGACGACGACGACGACGATGACAACGACGATGATGATAAAGATGACGGTGACGATGAAGAAAATGACATGGAAGAAAAAATTAAAAGAATTGTAAATTATCAGAACCCATCTAAACAAGGAGTTTGGAAATCCGTAGGAAAACTAAAAATTCGTTACCCTGGTAATGTTCGTGCGTCTGAACTAAGTGATGACGATGACAATGACAATGACAATGACGATGATGATGAAGACGATGATGATGATGAAGATGACGATGATGACGATGAGGACGATGACGATGACGATGACGATGACGATGACGATGACGACGATGACGATGACGATGACGACGATGACGATGACGATGACGACGATGACGATGACGACGACGATGTTGACGACAATGACGACGACGATGATGATAATGATGATGATGAAAATGGCGATGAGGACAATGAAGTTACAAGTAAGATCCATAAAGGGGCCAATTTAAAAAGTAGTAAATCCGCCCGTCGCAGTGATCAAAATGATAACGGCGACGATGACGACAACGATGATGACGACGACGACGACGACGACGACGATGATGATGATGATGATGATGACGATGATGAGGATGAAGATGAAAGTATTTTCAGTAGGATAAAGAAAATGTTTACAGGTAAATGAATAGCACTGGACCCCGATACGTGAACCTGCACGGAGGACCCCGCCATACATCTGCATGGTCGAGTTCCGGAACCCGCATGGTTCCCATATCACCAGCTGTTGCCTGCAGTCATTCGCGAACGCTTTTATCAAATTGAACCGTTTTCCAGTTCTTAATTACTAACATTACATTTAGAATTATAGAGCGCATAACAAAGTGAGCGCGAAATCTGTTTAATTATGCACAGTCTATTAACGCAGTTAACTCTCTTGTGATAGCAATTTGTGCGGATATAAACAAAAATTTTTACTGACTGCAGGCGATCGCTGTTTCTACATTGGATTGGGGACGAAACCGGCCGTTCCAAAAATGACTTACGAACCCTACCAGTGCTGTCCCACTAAAGTTCAGAGCCCGACCAAAGTGGCCAAGGCGACGCCCACCAAGGTCCCGGCCCGGAAGCTGGACAAGAAGCCCGCCGTCCCCGAGAAGCCAGCCAAGGGCAAGAACAAGGCGCTCGCCAAGCCCGACAAACCGCCCAAGGGGAAAAAAGGTTTATTCGGCTCTGACAATATTTGGTGGTGGTAACCGTTAGTTGTTAGAGTACTGGCAGTCACGTCGGATGTAGAGCGTGCGGGCGGGCATCAAGGACTCACGAATGTTATTCTCCACGTTTGAACGTTGTGACCGAGTTGCCTAACGATGCATCGATTGCTCGATTAACTAGCTTTAATAACCTCGTGCCCCTTGGTCCCCTCTGCAAGCACTTATTGGGTTGTATGTTGTATTTATATATATATATATGTATAAATATTACACACAAGCTGTATGTATATTGACATCAAAATAATAGCTTCATTACTTATTCATCAAAAATTACTAAACTATGTCGGGGGGCGAATGGAGCCCACTTACAGCTAGCTATCGTTTTTTATTATTGTACTTTTTATATAAAAATAATGTTATTTATAGAACATGAGGAGGCTAAATATTGGGATGTTAGTGACGTTCTTAGCAGGTGTACAAATCGTTCTTTTGATTATAAATTGATTCCAATATTTAGAAATTAACAAGAGAGGTAACACCTATATCAAAGGCATTTTTATTTGTACGTATTTTGCCGCGCCATCTTGAAAGACTTATTGTTGTAAGGATTTCATGTTCATATAGTTTTCTAGTCTTCATGAAATCTCATTATTTTGTAATACTCTTTGTAAACAGTAATTTTCTAGAATTAAAAGCTATATAGTTCTAATTGTTTTATATTATTATTATCACCACTAATATTATATAATGCAAACGCAATGCCAGATCTAGATTATATTTTTCATGAACTATGTGTAATTATATGGCAATCGTCTGCTGTATGAGTTTAATGTTAAAAATAAAGTTTCGAAGGGTCCCTCGTCGACGAGGGCCTTTCGCGGCTAGCCGCGGTGCAGCGTCTCTAGAGCGTGATGAGCGGTGCTGGCGTTGTGAGACCATGTCGATAGATTGTATTGTTTGGCCGTCAATTAGCATGGATGTTTAGTTATTTATTTGTTACGTTGAATTTGTTGAGTCAGCGCTGATATTTTTTGTTAAATAAATACATTTTCTATTATATTCTATCTATCATTACTCATTTCACACACGAATGATGTCAGCATGGTATTGCCGTAGTAGTCCGCGCATGCCAATTATTGGATGTTACCGGTGAGTTCCTTGAAAATAAATGGATGTGGTTTCTTTATTGGATATTAGATTTTATTAGGACTTGTCAATATTTATGTAACTATAAAAACGTTTTAGGAAATCTTTTGGATGAAAACGAAGTCCTAGAATGGATGGTAAAACAAAAAGAAGATGAAAGTATCGAGGAAATAGACAGAGAAAGATTATTCAAGTACATTGAAACTAAGGAGTTTTTAGCAGTAGTTTTCTGTAAGTACCTGTCTAATTAAGTGTAAGAATTTAAAAATGCTTATGATTAGTCATATATTAATGAACATTATTCTGCAGACAAAGAAGAAGATCCGCTAAGCCCGCGGATTCTTAGACACGTCGAGTTAATTGATGACGAAGCGGCTGAATATGGTATCAAAATAGTAAAGTGCAGCGATCGACTAATGGCCAAAAAGTATGGTTTCCGGAATCCTCCCGGTATTACTTATTTTAGGAAGACAAAAGCCATCAATTACGACGGTGACATGGACGACGAGGAGGAAATATTGGATTGGTTAACAAATCCAGAAAACATGGAGTTAACCGATCACATCGAAAAGGTTAACAAGAAAATGTTCCAAAAGATTCGGCAAACATCGGATTACGTCGCCGTATTCTTTTGTGAGTTTCAATCCTATTTGTTATTAAAAATAGCCTAATCCTACAAAATTTGGATTTAAAGTTCATTTTATAATAGTTTCATCGTAATTCAAAATTGTATTGCACATATTACATGTTTTAGACAGTAATGACTGCAAACAGTGTCCCAGAGTGCTGGCCGAGATAGAGCACATCGACGACGACGCAGACGGCGCTGGTATCAACTTCGTAAAGATCGATGACAGGCAAATGGCCAAGGACTTTGGGGTGTTCGCACTTCCAGCTGTTTTGTTCTTCAAATTAGGCTCGAAAGATCCTGTCATATACGCAGGTAATAATAATTAATTCAGCTCGTGTACTATATGTGTCAATAATTCTAAAAATATTATATCTATGTCGACGATATTCATTTTAGGTGACCTATATGATGAACATCAGCTACTAAGTTGGCTCCTTACTCAAAAGAATCCAGCAGGTGATGTTATAGAAGCTTTAGAAGGACAAGATTTAATGGAAGTGATACAGGAGTCGGGATCCGTAGCCGTATATTTCTGTAAGTCAACAAATGTGGTAGTTCGTTTCAGCAAAATCAACTAGACACGCACTTCTAACACAAACTAAACACACACATAACATCTACACTAAGCATAATATCATCAAACTTATTTGTGAAATACTTATTTTACGATTTTTTACAGATAAGAGTAGGAACAATTAATAAATGACTGTGATTGACTAACGATATTGCTTTTCATTAGGGAACAAAACGTTGTGTGAACTGTGTAACGCGAGAACCGCGAAAAAGCCTAAAAAACGAGAAAGAGAGCACGAGGACGAGGAGGGTCAGGAGCAAGAGGGTACTCCCCTTGTACAATAAGTGTCCCTTCCACACGATTTACCCCAAATTCCTAGCGCGGTTTTGGACTCGAATGTTGCATGTGGCATGAAATCATAGCACCAAAATATTATCTTTTATTTCCCCTTGAATTTTTGAGATAGTATAACTTTTAGAGTTATATGTTTTATCCCTTGGGTTTATTATTCTATGAATTCTGACTTGTGGTATCCTCAGTTTTAGTAATGTATAGTATAGTTTGAATGAACGCCGATGACATTTTTTCACTTATTGTGAGTTACTTAATTATTATTATAAATCCCTTAGTTAGTATAAACAATTCCTGCTAGAATAGAATAGATTGCATCGATTGCAGTTAGCCCCGGTTTATAATTAAAACCATGTGTATGTATGTGCACTGAATATATTTTCAACATTATAGATTCGTTGGACTGTGAACAATGCGCTGGTATTTTAGAAGAATTGGAAAACATAGACGACGACTGTGACCGACATGAGATTAAATTTGTCAAGACCCAAGATTATTCAATAGCAGAGTCGTACGGTGTGACGGACTTTCCGGTTTTGGTGTACTTTGAAAGTAACGTTCCAAGCGTGTATGAAGGCTCTTTAGCTGAGGAAGAAGAAGTTCTTCAGTGGCTAATTACACAAAAAACTGAAGATCGTATCGAGCTCATTACAAGGGTAATGTTAGAGAAAATGGTGGAAGAAACTCAATATTTGGCAGTTTATTTCTGTAAGTACCAAAATATTCAATGTAAACTTGAACTGTGAACACACAGTCGCCCATAGAGATCAACATTACAGTACTCAAAGAGTCGTCGATGGATTGCTCACCAAGAAAAAAGAAAGAACTTTCAATCCCCAACAAAGCACAGGGTCGAAAATATGTGTTTCTCAGATACATTTTCACTGTCTATAAAAACTTTAATCCATTTAAAGTAGTATAATTATTGCAGTGTCATTTTAGTAAACTATAAATATAATTGTTTCAATTTGATTTCAGATAAATTAAACTGTCACATCTGTGATCACATTCTTGAAGAACTAGAGAAAATTGATGATGAGTGTGACGTATACGGTATTCACATGGTTAAAATTCAAGACCCACAACTGGCCAAACGCTATTCTATTAAAACTTTCCCTGCTATGGTATACTTCAGGTATGTTGAGAGTCACACATTAATATAAAATTTGATTAAATATTTGCATAATACAGCTTCATAAATACCCATATATTAATTTCAGGAACGGCAATCCGTTGTTATTTGAAGGAGATTTACAAAATGAAGACTCAATCCTAGAATGGCTTATTGATGATGATAACAGAGAACTAGCAGATGAAATTGAATCGGTTAACGAAAGGATGCTTGAAAGGTTGTTATATGAATCGCACTTACTCGCGGTATTTTTCTGTAAGTAAAAATATGAAATAAAAAGTGAAACGTATTGGGAAAAGCATAGAAAATAAATATAATTTGATTTTTATGATTTTAGATGACGACGAAGATTGTCCAGAATGTCAAGATATTCTTGAAGAATTGGAACAAATAGATGGTGAGGTCGATCAATTTGGAATTGACTTTGTCAAAATCGCAAGCCCAGAAGCAGCAGCTGCGTATAACGTCGTAAACATACCTTCGCTCGTGTATTTCCGGAAGAAAGTTCCGATGCTATACGATGGAGATCTGCACCAGGTAGACAGAGTACTGCAATGGCTGACGTCTCAAGATGTTTTTGAAATTAAAAACGAAATTGAAGAAGTCAACAGAAAAATGTTAGACAAATTGCTTGAAGAGAACGAATTCTTAGCTGTTTACTTCTGTAAGTAACGTCATAATGATGACATACCTACAGTCCTAAACCTAATCTAAACTTTTCAACGTAAATGGTAAAACAAAACTTTGTTTTTTAGATGAAAAGTCAGCAGAAAGTCGCCAAGTATTGGACAAACTTGAGAATATTGACAGTGAAACTGATAATTTGGATATAACATTCGTAAAAATGCATGATCCAAGATACGCACGCAAATGGGGCGTCACAAAATTGCCAGCAATCGTGTACTTCAGGAAACGTTTTCCCAGTATTTATAGAGGTAAGAATTGTGGATTGTGTCTCAAAGTAACGGTAGCGAACAGAAATCATCTATTCTTTTGTTTTAGGAGATATCATGAACGAAGAAGAAGTATTGGAGTGGCTTCGAAAGAATAGATTCCGCCAGCCAGAGTTAAATATTTTCATGTACGCGTTGATCGCTCTTTCAATAGCTTTCGTGATGTACACGGCCTTCCTGCTCCAATGCTTCAAGCCATCCCCTCAGCCGCCCGCGCCACATCCGAAGCAGGCGTGAGACTAATAAATAGCTTCATAGACTTTAAAGCGTCTTCCTTAGATGATGACCTTTGGCTCGCGAGCCACACTGGACTGGACAACATCTTGAGTGATTCATTTAACGGTTCCCATAGAGGCCGGTATAATTGAATCATTGATATCATATTGGGGATCAAACATTAACTTTGATAGTTACTTTTTAAATAAAATACTCATATTCCACTGGGAATATATTTTAGGGTTATTATTTATTTTGTTTTGGTTTATGCTAATTTAGCGATTTACGAAATTTTACTATTGTCAGCGAAATATGAGTAAAACTGAAAATTTTAAATAATTTTATCTTTCCTATAACTTATTACCAGATTATGTCTGGGTCGTAACTTTAATTAAGAAGACTTTAATAACAGCTGGTAACTGCTAATGTCAATTTAGTTTTATGGCATTTCGAATTTACTATTATCATCACTAAGACTGTAAATTTGTTTCCTGTAGGAACTTCAGATTTATTTGCAGTCTGCGTTGAATTTTTTATCATGCGATTATCGACTTTGCGAAACACATTCGGTTTATAACTTACATTCATTATTCCTCATCGAGTCTTGAGATTTTTATTTCATTACATTCACTGAATCATAACTTATCCATATCATTGAAAAGTCCGTGTTAAAACCGCTAATACAGGCCACTGGTCGTATTTTTGGATAATCCTTAAATTCCTGAACTTTCGTAAAATTCCCTAATTTCTTGAAATTTCTTAAAATTCTTGTAGGTACTTAATCTAGACAAGTTTGATTTGATTTCATTGTGATCTTTAATACATAACACAAATTATTTTCCAATTGAAAGAAATAGGAGTATCTAGACATTCTTTGAAATTTCTTCGACTCACTTGTGTTCCAACATTACTTTCATTTCGTCGCTTTACTGATAGTGACTTCTTTCTTATGGTCCAAGTTTTCGAGTATGTTTAACTTTTCATTCAGCGGGGAATCCATTTAAAATTGAATCTTAGCCGTGGAATGAGCGTTTGTTTCTACGAAATTGAATTTTCATTTACACCGAGCAGGTAACGTACCGGTTAGTTCAGTTTTTCAATAAAATATTCAATGTTTTTACTGAATACGCTCAGTTCATTTTGTAGGTGTATGACTTGACTGCATGTTGCTACGGAACATACTGCCTTCATCACATCAAATTACTGTTCTTTTTCTGACCTGGTATGTCCTGAATTTGGGGTTACATTTGTCAGGAACAAATAAATACAAACCGTTATTATGAATTCATATTTAGCATACAGTGGCATCATGAGGTGTAACGTAGCAACTATGCCCGGCATACTTTGCATCATTCCCGCTCTTATTTACTTGTAATTTTAATTTAATTTACCAGCCCTTTCTAGTTACATTGTCACGAAAAGTTTATTAATCAGCATTGCTCGTGAAAGATAAAGTTAGATTCGACTACTTATTTTTTCCTATTAATTTCTGTAAAGTAGAGTACTTAGTAATCATATGAAAGTAAGTGAACAATATAACTAGAAAGTGCTGAACTATTTATTTTAACTTCTTAAAAATATAATGATACCTTGACGAAACGGTAAGGACACACGAATATAAACTTTGTGCTCAAGAGGGCGCGCCGCGGCGATTGCGTCGGAACGGAAACTTATTTAATAAACTTGTATATAATACATATGTAAATAATTAAAAATACATAAAAATAGTAAAAAGTCTACTGGTTCTTTTATTTACAAACCTAGTTTTCATAAATACAATAATGAAATATTCTCCATAAATACCTATACTGAAGTGTGTAAGTTAAACCATAGTTAAGTAAACAGTCACCGCAGTAAACGTAGGTACGTGATGGATAACTGGGAGTATAGTTCCTCTATGCTATGGGATTGACCTGTAGTAGCTGATTATGGTAATAAAATATTGACTGCTAATAATTATAGCTAGTATTCATATAAAGCACTTATAAGTTATAACCCGTTTATGGTACGTAAGATAGAAAACTTACCGTTAAGTACCTATTATAAAGGTCACAGCGCCCTGTTTGTCTGCTTAACGCTGCAGACAACTGACGGTCAATAAAGGAAACACTCTACTCTCACTGTATTTTAAGATGTAACGCATTATTAAGTATTTTGTTTTAAAAGAAAATTCACTAACATACGACTTTATAATTATTTGAATTCCGTTTTAGATCATTTCATTACAATATTTTATAATTTTTCAGTCCATGTCCACGTCAACAAGAATCGAATGCCCACTTTTTAAATTTGACTTATACCATTTTTTGTAGTAAAGTGTGGGCTGCCAGTTTCAAAATTTAAATATGCGTTACTTTATAGTTTATACGATGACCCGGCGCTCCTAGCACTCCTTGTTTACTGACAACCATTAATTCAGGAATACAATTAAATAGTAGAATAATAAAAATACGATATGAAAAAGAGCATTTATCAAACTTATAAATCTTATGAATAACAATACTCACTTACAATTTTAATCAGTCTATTTGCTACTATTAGTCTACCACTGCAATGGACAACAGGCACACTGTACAATCTCTTTGCTAAGCTCAAGACAATTAAATTAAATATAGTATCTTCAATTTAATGACAGGTACACGTAGACCATAAACTAAGTTCTTAATAAACTCATCATCATCATAAGTATCATAGACAATATTATTATGTACCTACGACTACGAATACACACCGCACCGCGCGGCTAAATATGGATCATTATTAATTTATAATATTGATGCTTAAAGTACCTAAGTAGGTTAGTACCTACTATGTAAGTGCCATAGATATTATAATATTAACAAGTGTAAATAACAGATAAAGAAAAAATCCTAGCCAAAAAAATATAAACCACCGCAACTGTACATAGGAGTAGGTAGGTATGTATGTAGTACCTAAAGGTATATAATCTTACACTCATAATTATTTAAGATCATAATTATAGGTAGTTGTAAAATAGTAGTACAAATATAACCTTCTTTTTGTACTAAAATCCACACATATCTTGCCACCAAAGTATAGACCCTTGTTAATCATTATAAAATACCTACTTAAAACAGGTTATGATGCCCAACAACAACAACGTCGGTGCAACCAGAGGAACTAATTCTATGTGATGATGAGGTGGACGTCCTGATGGTTCTTCAAGTACTTGGACTTCTCGCTCTCGAACAGGTTCACCAGCCGCTTGGTGAACTCCGCGTGCACCGCGTCCACTTCCTCATCAGTCGGCTCCAAGTTTTTCGTCACCTCCATCGGTTCTCCAACTAAAAACAAATGTACATACGAGCACATGTAGTAGGTATACGGTAGTAAATTTAAATAAGTAGTACTGCAAATTCACTCTCTACATTCGAACGGTAAGCGGCAAGTACCAAACTTCACGACACTCTGTGACACAGTGCAAGGGGACTTGGACTTTTGTGTCACTGGTCACGTGGTAACCCGAGACCAAACATTTATCCATTTAATTTTGTAAGATCTGCTGAGGAGTTCCTTTTGTCATATCTCCACCATGACAATAGGTACAAAATGGCGGTAATATCAAATAAAAGACCATGTTTGGCAAGAGGGAGATCTCACGGGCGAGTGAGTCTTGTTACTCGGGGGGCGGTCGAGCTTTGACTGAGACTGAGTTGCTTTCGGAACTTGTATAAATAAGCGTTGTAGAAAACTTCGATAGCGTGATGCAGGCCAGTGCCCGACTTGTTCCAACTTACCGACAGCAGTAATGGGCGAGCGCAGTGGAACGACCCCGTACGAGTATTGGAAGAGGCCGCGGCCCAGCGGCAGCATGGGCGAGATGCCGGTGGCCGCGCGCACGCGCTCCTGCGCGCGCCGCAGCCAGCCCTCGCGCGGGTTGGCCGGCGGCCGGAACACGTCCGGCTCGCCGAATGAGAAAACCGGCACGATTGGGGCCCTGGGATACATTATCGAACTACTTATAGATACCTACAAACATTGAACTAGCTTCCTGACAGTAGGTACAGATGGCTAGTAGAAAACTATAAACGTATTCGAGAAGCAAGACATTTTTTGTATGTAAGTATATGTAAAATTGTTGCATTTTTATGGCTCGATAGATTGATGAAAAAGTTAACGAACTCGTCTCCTGCATTATATTATTTTATTTATTTATTTAAAAAGTTATGTCATCGTTGTCTAGACAAACAATTCAAGGATTATTTAATCAGCTGGGTCGTTTGAAGTACTCATGTTTGAATAATACGTCACGCCAAATAAATAATGTACACAAAAAGTTGACTGTAGGTAATTTTTTAGTTGACTATAAATCTTTCAGAAAACAAATAATTTATGAGACGCTTTTTCGTGTAAACGAGTAATTCACAAATATGTAACTATAATTTCTAAAAAGGATTTTCATAGCAGTAAGTAGTTCCAACATAACACCTACCCTGTCTTCATAGCAACTCGAATAAAGCCCTTTCTTCTCTTGAGAATCACTTTGTACTCTCCGGGATGTGAGTCCAGAGCTTCAGCGGCGCCCCCAACCAACAAAACGGCACATTTCCCCGTGTTTTTTCTCTTGTCCAAGAGGAACAGAAGGCTCTCCTGAGATGGCGAACACATTCCCAACGAGAGAGCTAAATCTCGGAACAGGGGGACGAGGAAGTGTCCGCCAAGGGTGATTAAGTGGAAAGTCATCCCCGGGAATATCTTGTGGCAGTCCAGGGCGTTCGTGGCAAAGGCTCCGAAGATCCCGGAGCACACGACGCCGTGCGGGAAGCACGCGAGCAGGTAATTCTTTGCGGGGTCCAGCTCCGCCTTCTTCACCAGCTTGATGGGGAAGTAGTCGCGGTAGTAGCGCCACCACGCCCAGTTTCGGGTCCATTCGGTCCTGGAAATTATGAGGTACATATCAGTATAATAAATCAGAAGATGGGAAATGGCAGTTTTATATAAAAATTTGAAGTTTTATGCTTTGCGAATTATGCTTGCAAACTTAGTTAAGCACAAGCCCAAAACAGTGTATTAGCCCTGAAATATTGTAGGTAAATTAGGTAAGTCACGAGTAAGTATCACAGTTTCGCTTGGTTTAATTTGTTGAATGGTTAAGGTATAACTACGTGCCCCACTCAAGAATCCTGCACAAACTCTATTTCGAAACATGTAGGCTTTGTTCTATATATCTATGTCAATGCCTCAAACTGTGTAAATATACACATACATAAAGTGTTATAATAAGTAACACTTGCCCGCATAACATTTTGTAATGCAAAGTTATGAACATTATCACAAGCTGCAGATAACTTGATGCGTGCAGCGGGCGGGTCACGGTGCGGTCACACTCCACTCAGCATTTATAATAGTCAATACGACATGTTTAGCAAATACACACTCGTTATTGATTAGATACTAGTCATAAAATTAAATGTCGCTCAGAGCATAAGTTTGTTTCAGAATACATAATATAGTAAATGTAAAAGTACGATGACGGTAATGAAATGACTATGTAACTTAAGGAAACGAACGGTGGCTTTAAAAATTTACAAATACCTTCCATTAAGTTTGTGATCATCATCAGTAGTCCTAAATAGTATATTAGTACCTAATGTTCAAATAGTAAATAGCTCTTCCCCATACCATAGGTACAATCCCAAAAAAAATCCTCCACAGAGCGCTGTACACAATGGATTGTATTCAAACTTCAATCCATTGCAAAAAAAATACAACCAAAACATTACAAATTAACTCACATCCGTCCCCCTCGATGACAGGTATCCAGATCGTTGAGCATCCAGATGCTATAGCCGATGGCCAGCCACCAGAGCGAGGAGTACACTAGGCGCAGGAACAGCAGGATGGAGAGCAGCTCGCCGGCCAGCACCAGGCAGATCCAGCCCGCGGCCGCCAGCGTCTGCAGGCGGCGCGCGCGCGGTACGTCCCGCGGCGCCCACTGCACGCCGCACAGCTCCGAGCAGCGGCTGATCATCATCATCATCATCATAGTTATCATCATCATCATTTCACATAGATGTCCACTGCTGGACTCGGGCGACAGTACAGGCACTATAGGCTATGGCCTCCACATTGGTCAAGTGCGTATACTCGTAGTCAGACTTCTAACCTTTGAGATCATTATGGAAAGTCTCAGGTATGCAGGTTTCCTCACGATGGTTTCCTTCATCGAAGTAAATGATAATTTTATAATGGAAAATTAGAAGTGCGTGCAGGGTTTGAATTCAGGACCTCGCGTTGTAGGGATCAACATTCAAACCACTAAGTTATCATTACTTACAATACCTTAGTAATTTCTTTACCAATTTCGAATAGAGCGTTTATCTAGACAGGTGGGTACCCACCACGGGTACGCACTTATTTTTAGTCTCTAAAGTCAAAAACCTTTTGTAACAACTTCATACTCGTATATCTACCGACTCATTTGTACATGTAAGTCATGACTCACGATTGTCATTAACATGATATAATTCGGAGAATTAATTGATAAATTTTTCGTTCGCAACGCTAGTAGTACCTAAGGTCATAGTCGGCCTTGCTAATTTATCAGACTATTACTTATAATAATATTTTATTAAATTAATGCCTATATCGGCTATCTTATGAGCCACGCTTACTTAAGGTATGATAAATAGATATCGACATGTAACTTGGATAAATTAAATATGAAGTAATAATTTAGGTGTCTGCCATGACACGCGACTTACTAAGTTCCTTTGGTAGGTTTCTATCAATTTCAACCAGAGCTTGCGCTCTGCCTAATTTTATGAATATAAATAGTTTTAAAATTGTATATTTTACGAGTAGTCGTAAATACAATATATAGGTATATTTACATAAAAATTTATGATAATGCTACATTGCAACTAGCCTATCAAAGACTAAGCTATAATATTGACTTCCGTTACTTCACACTTCCGCCATAGACAATCGACGCTTTCTCCTATTGTACCCGAGATTTTACCCTTACTTCCGCAAAAAAGTAGATACTTTTATACTGAGCGCTATCAAATCCTGAATATTGTTCCATCTAGGTCATTGACTTTCCTATTCTTAGGTTGTTTGCATAATAATATCCGAAGTTGGTCACAGGTGTCCATGGGCGACAGGGGACGGTGGCGTCACGGTGGGCCTATCAGCTCGCTCGCTACCTTTTTTCCATAAAAACCTAAATAAGATGATACGAAGCATTTATTTACTAAGAACAACATCAATTATTTCTTTTAGGTAAGTACATAATCCACCGATATTAGTAATGTGAAAACAACTATTTCGAAACTTTAAACGCTCTATGGCTTATCCATATCGTAAATCCGTTATCTGAATCTAAACCTTACGCTTTATCAATAACTACACGAGTAACCTATATAAATATTTAAATAACCGCTAAGATTTACTACGGTATGGTTTACTAGCGATCCACACGGCTTTGCACGAGTGCAATTAATATTTTATGTCACTCTCCGGCCTACGAACTATATCCATGATCTCCACACAAGAATCATAAAATTACTATTCTAATTAAAGCTCTGTTGCGCGTCAAAATAAGGATGAAAAAACAGACACACTTTCCTATTACTATAATATTAGTTTAGTATGAATTCTCTGAAATTGGACACTGTATTGGCATGACGCCTTACATACTACGTAAATCGTAAATAATTTTAAACGAATTAACTGATCACATAATAATATGGACGAACATAATTATTATGTAGAACCTACTATCACTATGTAGTTTCATGATCAAGTACCTAAGTAGATAGGTTTTCAAGTAAATTAACAATATGGCAAGTACCCAACTACTTAGGTACCTACCTACGTTTAAAATGAATTCACGAAACAAGTTTTTCTCAGACAGGTCCATAAATTTCAATTAAAGCGAGCGCTCTTGACAACATTAGTAATCTACCCACAATACCCACATGTTCAAACAATAATGTGTAATAATTATAGGACATGTCTAGCCTAGTTTCTTAAATAAGTATTTGTTACTTGTTTATCGAATATACACTACCTTATAATTATATTGGTAAAATAACAAAATGAACACTTAAAATAACGTTTTTGTCAAAGATCTAAAATTAAAAATAATTTTAAATCTGAATTAGTTACAATCCAGTACCTACCTGAAAGCCACTGCAAGGAATTCCATAATTTTATCCATTAAAATTAAGTACGATAGGTCCACACTGTACCAGCTCGGAGAAGGGTTCCGAGACCGCAAACAAAATTGCCTGGTGTCACACAGCACGTCGCACGAACGATCACAAACACTACCACATCGCCTCTCTCCCGAGACACGACTGTTCACTGTACTCGCACGAATTGTATCACTGTATCCAGTAATCATGTGTTACTGTTAATGCGTTGCCGTCGCTGTCGGTACATGGAGTTATTAAATCCAATTGATAACGCACTCGTAAATAAATACCCGTCCCGCTTGGTACAAAATATAAGTTTCCTTACAAGTTAGATACTATTAGCACCTAGTAATCTAGATGCTATCAGGTTCAAATTCATTTATTAATGTGGTTATCATTGATACATTTATGCACGTTTATTTTTGATTCTACCACCATTTCAGAAAGGTGCTTTGTCATAGAGAAGAAAAAAATGGGAAAAAAACTTCTCAGCAGGAAACTTAACCTTATAAATAAGCGAAATTTAAAGTTATCTGTTGAGTCTTCGAGCAAATAAATTCTTGGATTAGCCTACTGACTATATTATAGTTATCCTGGATTTCTGTACCTACCGTAGCGTTCTACCCTATGCTAGTCCCTTTTTTGAGGTCGTTGGGCTTTGTATACCTTAATCCGACAATACTAGTACGTTGGTAGTACCTTCTGCCGGCCGGACTTCCTTCCTTCTAAAACTGATCGAGAAATACAGCATTGGCGATAGGGTGCGGCGCTGTTGGTACGGGGGCACCTAAGTCTTCCAGGGGCGCCTCATAATCGTTAAACACACAGATGTCAGAATAAACGTCGGTCTCCTTTTTTTCTCGCTTCGGAAGTGCTAAAATCGGCCCTGGAGAAATGTTTGATTTGTTTTTCAGTCACCTTCTCAGGCAGCCGATAAAATAATAGTGCAATTCCCCTGGTTTCTTCATGTTCGTCGATGATGTATTCAGAATTGGCGTAAGTGTAAGTAACAGTAATCACTTACATCCAGGTGTGTAGTCCGTTGACTAATTAGCTAAAATGGTTATGAGTACCTATAGATATGATAGAGGAGAGAAGAATAGAGATTGTTCGTGGCCGATGAGTTTTTACTTAAATAGATGTTGAAAGAGGCGATACACGTGTCGATGTAGACGTTGATGAATAATGAGACCATAAAATAAATTATTTCTAAGTGGGTTTTTGTTTCTTGTATCGATTTATCACTACGATAAATCAACATCCCAGTATAATAGATAATTATTAGGTACGTATGTTAAGTAACACGTTTAGTGTGGTCCAAGGACGATGCCCGTGCGTTTATCTGAAGTAATTGTTTGTGAGTCACTGTCTCACTGTGAACCTTGATAATTGACACACAGGAAAATATCACGTATTGACCGGCCAATGAGTTTTTGATAAGATTGAACCTTGACACGCGGAAACACGCGAACTTTAAACATCACCAAGGTCGTCGGAAGGCGGCAGCAGTCATTTTTAATGATTTATTTTTCAACAGAGTGGTCAATTCGATGAGTACATACCTACATATTGAGGTGATGCCCTATATCAATTGGAAATCAAACAAATCGATGGAAAAAAAACAATTGTTATTAAAAATTAAGTGATAATTTATTTCAATAATAAATTTCATTTAGACATTATGCACCTGCCGTCACAAAAATAATAACAAAATCAGTTCCTGAGTTACACAACAATCAAGTTATTTATTTTTATGCCAACTCTGAAATGCTGTGACAACTAATACAAATCTAATGTTAATACTCAGGCTGACAGTCTTTAAAGAAATATATTAATTCCCCAAATCTCCATGAAGAACTCTCCACATGGAGGAGACCTGGTGGTTTTCTTGCAATACCATCCAAAAAAAACCTAGGTTCCACCCTAAAATAATGTATTAACCCCATCAGATGGTTGATGGTCAACTTTCACCAGTGGTAGAATTAGTTTCAGATGTCTACCCAATTATTTAAAAAAGTCTTGGTATCTACATAATTATAATAAGCACCATTTTAATAACACACCTATGTATTTGGAGTAATAGGATTAACCCTTATCCAGTTACACCACCAGTTAAGTAACATAATCATAATGTCGTGAAAGTTTTGATAAGAAAGAAAAGATAAAATATAAAATGTCACATGGTCAGGTGACAACTGAGCATTATTTTATGAATTGTCTTCACTGTCTATGATTTCCTTGTAGCTCTTGATCCTCTCTTCGGTCTCCCGTATTGAATCCTTCAGGTCCTTACAAACTTCACTGTAAGCTTTGATTGACTGGTTTGTTTCTGTAAAAATGTTTTGGAGAATTCGCAGGTGGAGAATTCTGGAAAGAAATTAGTTCAATATGAAATTAATTAACCATATGCAATTAAATTTTAAACTGTAATCTGTCAATATTATGATAACATAGTTTTCCACAATCAACTTAAATTGAAATCAATGCTATTTACAATTTTATTAGACAACCTCTCAATTGCTTAGATTTGTAGTGTATAAGTAAATAACCATGACAATCATTACACATAAAAAAAAATCTCATTAGTTATCATAGTGGTGTAGTACTCACTTGGATTTCAACTCAAGTATCCGAGTCTTTAAAGTAAGAAGTTCAGTTGAGTGGGTACTAAACTTTGACACATCCTGAAGCCTGTGGTTGAGCCACTCCATCATCAGCTCAACCTTCTCACTTTCTTGCTCCTGTCAAATCAAATCAATTTTATTGTGGACAATAGGATTAAATGGTTGTTACAAAGTCAAACTATGAACTCTATGTCCTGCCTTAAAGGCATACAATATTATTATAATTATTATGTTTTATTAAGATTATCAAGAATATTACAATACATGAGATTAGGTATTATTATATCAGAACAAAATAAAAACCTGTAAAGTGTTCAACTTGTCATCCAGACTCTCTTGTAGCTCCTTCATCTGGTCTTTACGAGACTTCTTTCCATCGTTAACACCATGTTTCAGATTATCAAGTTCTGCAGAGTATGCTGGTATTTTAACTTGGATCTTCTGAATTATGGCTGCGTTGAGCTGTGATTGTTCATCAAAAGTCAACTCGGCTGATGATTGGCGCATAAAACCTGAAATAATAAATAATGACAATTGATAAAATTATATACAGTAGAATTCATATATAACGACTTCGCTTATAACGACTATCCGGTTATAGCGACGACAATGTTTACTTAAGTT
>DWKA01000179.1:0-20545 GCA_018249155.1 Panoquina ocola ocola
TGGACGCCTAGCATTATGCGTATTTTCAATTTGACATGTGTCAAATCGGCATTCTTAGAACGGCCGGCCTTTAGTAAGTACCAATAATACCATACCAAAACTTCAAATGTTAAAATATTATGTCCATGTAAATCTCGTTTCAAGCAATTTAATATCTATGACAAATCATATAATATTTATAATAATGGAATTCTGAAGTATCTAGTTAACATTTTGTTTCTCAGGCACTCAATTGACTAAAATTCGTTATTGTTATCTGTACGCCTACTGAAATTTGGATATCATGAGTCAAGACTCTCGTAAACAACAAATCATGCGAAATTAATTTAGCTATTGCAACTAGATTAATAACTTACTATTTCGAGTAATATAAACTGTAATAGACATTAATTAATAATACAAATTAATTATTTAATTATTTATTAACGATGGTGATAATGTGGTTAACTGCACGGTAAAAGTTAATGATTTTTTCTGGGTTACCTACCTACTTTAATCTTACTATTCAACTTAGTTTCTTTATAAATTTATATTAATTCCATTACCTTTATCATCCATCATATAGAATGAATACCCAATCCTGTTGGGTTCCATTAAAATAATGCGTTTTCATACCGACGATTTTCACAATCAACTGGAGAGGTCGACGAGGGATCGATAGGAGTTTCCTGCGTAACCCCAATTTCCAATATCCGCCCTTCACAATACAGCCTTTACTTTACTAATTACTAGCCCTACCCCTACTAGTAGCTTGTCTTGTTCCAATTTATAGGGGTCTCAATGAATGCCGTAAAATAAAAGATCCAATCTGTAAGATTTGAGTGACGTAATATATAGCTTATATTGAGTAGTAGTCACGTTTTTTAACAATAGTAGGTATATTTATTTAATACTATTTTTTATAAAAAACATATTAGTTAAACCATTAATAAAACCAAGCACTTAATCATTGTTAAGGGTATAGTTACTCTTTAATAAGGCCCACTTACACGTATAAGTTTAAGGTAAATAATAATTTGGTAATATCGCCGATTTCATAAAATCGATTAGTACGCTATTCCTTCCTTATCTTTTGTTCGTAAACGTTTCATAAAGTTCAAAAGAATTGAAGAAGATTTGCAAACCAAATGGTTTTCCGTGTTAAAAAATTCCTTATGAGACATAAGATGATAATTTCGTTAAAACTATTGTTCGAGACGAACGATTTGATGATTCACTTAAAAGGATAAATCTCTTGGCACGCCGCCATCATTCCTTTATGATAGTGAGTTTAAAATAATTGCATGTAACAAGAAGCTGAGGATATTTTAATACAATCTTCTGAGAGGGTTAGTTTGATATCGTTGACCTGCTCATACATTCGGCTTCTGAAGTTTATACCTTTTTTATCATTCTATATGTATAATAGTATCAACGGTGAGACTAGCAAATAACATAAATTCTAATTTCATCATCATTAATCATCATCATTACATCCTATATCTATCCCACTGCTGGGCTCGGGTCTCCTCTCACAATGTGAGGGGTACAGGCCATAGACCACCACGCTAGCCACGCAAGCCATTCTGGTTTACCGTTGGTCAATTAGATTATATGAAGTACCAATCATTTAAGTTCTTTGTCATTTTCATTTAGGTAATTTATATTATCATTTTAATTTTTTAGAAGCTTAGTACACGGTTCTACAGACATAATTTCAAAGTAAATGAAATACATAGTAAGTACCATTATAATAAAGGTCTGTGCAAGATTGTATGAGAACAACCTCAATTCCAATAAACATCTAAGGTGTGTGGGCGTTCGATGAAAACATTCGCCTCTTAGCTCGCTTTCATAACGTTTCATTCATTGTAAGGATTTGTTAGGAAACCAGCACTAATTTCAAGCATTCTCGAATTGCACTTGCTTTGTAATTGTAGTGTATAAACTTCCACTTCGCACGTAAATGAGTGAAGCAGTGGGGCGCCAAGTCCAGTATACAAACATCCGCCACAATCGTACTGAGAAATGTATTAATAAAGTTTGAATGTGGATCTGTGACTTTAGTAGCTATACAGGGTGCAGTCACTGAGTGTTACGTTACTGGTTTTAAATATACTTAATACCTATAACATAAAATAACGCGCTGATTTATGGGCAAGCACTGTTAAATATCTATTATCTAATCTTTTTTTAAAACTGCTTTATATAGGCGATATTATGGATATGACTCTCCTTTAAACTTATTACTACTATCATAATAAACTGAACCTTTTTCACTATTAAGTACATGAAATATTAAATAAATATATTTTCAATGTGTAAAGTTGCATTAGAGGTAAAAATAAATTGAGTTAAGTTCACCGTTTTAATTAAAATATCTTAGTTATATAATATGTACCTAATGTTTTATTTATCTCAACACACGTACAGATTTGCGGTTTAAACCAAATGCACAAACCCGTTAACCCATATTCTGACTGTGTTTAAACTTTAATCCATAAAATTTGTTTGTCAGATGTTGTATGTGAAATCAAAACGGGTTCTGTAGGCAGTAGTTAGCTCATTGGAAATATATATTTCATTTTTTACTTACTTCGTTAGAAAATGTGTATGGAAAACGGTAGCCACATAATTGTCAAAAATTTTCTAGACAACAATTAATTTTGTAAATATATTTCCTTATTTGTGATTTAAATCTCTTTTAGTAGATCTACAAAAACATCCTAAATCTCGTGATCACTCCCGTACAGTTTTTACGTAAAAATAATCAAGTCGTACTAATATATTGTTCTTTTGGAAATTAGGACACGAAACCCTAAAAGAGTTGCTCAATTTTTATCCCGGCCTGAGTTACCGTGGCAGTTGGGACATAAAAGTTTAAAGCAAAGCATAATGTTGATGAAACATATGACTGTAATCAATCATCTTTAAGCAACTTCGTCCAATTGCGCGTATGCAACATCTAGGGTTGGCAACTTTTTGATGAGTAAAAATTTTTTTTTACTTCAGTTCCGGTTATCGATGTACGTTTTAAAATATTTTTTCTGTTCTATAATTATTAGGTTACATGAAGTAAACATTTGTTAGATTTTTTTATTTTACGAAAATCTCCGGTACACTTGCAAACAGCGCGTGACAGCCCTAAGGTTGTCACCGAACTCAGTTCACCGTGGTTTTGCATTTTTTTGTTAAATTAACGTATTTTTTTAACAAGAACATTACAAGATGTTTCGGTTTCGCCATCGTCGCTGGAAGCTCGCCTTTTATTTATCAACCTGATACTGGAGATAATAACCTCCTTAGTTGTGATTGATTGTATGTTTTGTGGTAATTACTTGTACTGAGGGCGTATTTTCGATATTGTGTGCGTCACAGTTTCATCTGACATTTGGAGTCGTCGCCTTTGACCGGCTCGGGTTACAAATTGATGGTTTCGTAAGTTATTTACGAGGTATTACCCCAGTCCTTAATTCGGAATGTCTGGAAGCCGATGAAATCTGGTCGTTCAACTGTGTAACCAAAAGTATTTATCATGTAATCGGAAACCACACGCATGCGGCTTCTAGCCACAAGGCGGTAGCTAAGCGACACATGGTAATGGAAATCACATACATAGCTCAATTTGTTGCTAATAACTGTTTGTGAAAAAATGTCACAAAGAAAATTGCCATTGAATTATTTATTTTATTGTAACATCCAATAATAACTTACAAAATTTTCGATCTAATACTCTTAAAAACTTCAAAAACTTGTAGATTCTCTTCATTGTCTTGAAGTGAAGATACAAAATAATAAAGGCGTATAATGTTATGTACTTAACTAACATATTTAGAGAAAATCTACATGTATGTAGAGTCTTTGTCGATGACAATGTATCTAAGTGTTATTTATTTTTATTTTTCTTTGTTTATAGTGGCCCTTAATATCCCCTGTGTTGTATATCATAAGCTGTTATTAAGTAATTTACAACACTTGCTAAACTGGTTAGCATAAAGCACTTAATCAAATGTGATTACTACGATAACTTGTTTCAGATCTACGAGTATTAAGGTAATTGTGCGTTTACCATTGACAATTTTATCAGTGTCGGTAACTATTTGGTCTTAAGTATAATTTGTAGTTTTTTTATAAAAATCTAAGTACAATTTGGCATAATTAGGTACCATCAACCATTTCTGTAGTTTTCATTACTTGTGTAATTTATGTGTTTTTTTGTGAAAGAAAATATTTCTACTGATTGATGAAGTATCTATAATTGTTTATAAAAAGTTGGTACGTAGATACTAAAATTACTCGATTATTTAAATGAATAGCAAGTGGTCTGGACTCACAGACTAAGCGGCTTTTAATTTTGCACCCTTTTTATGACAATTTATGTCAGTTTCAAGATTAAACCAAAATTCAATTTCTCTTAAAATAATTGAAATTTAATCTGTGGTACGAAAACAGTAACGTAACAAAAAATGACTATAATAATATTTACCGCGGCATTGACCAATATTCAAGAGTTTGACCGTGACTCGAAATCTATTTCGCAATTACTCTCATTATGCTTGATTAACCGCCTCAATATGCTCGTAAGAAGATTCTTTATTGGTGGGATCGGGCTTCATTTGTTAGTCTGGCGTGTAATTTAAAAATGTCACGCTTAAGCGTATTGTCATTGTCATTAAATTGAAAATTAAATTAAGTAATTGCCGCAGTTAAGAAAATAATGTATTTATTTTAATTTTCGTAAAAATAAATTTAAAAAAACCTTAATTTTCGTAATTCGCTTTTTAAATTCTAGTTTTTTTATTGAATTTTTTTTTCTATCATAGTTAATAATTCGCTAATTGACACGCCAGCCAATTAGTTCGCTAATTAAATTTAAATACATTTTTGTATAAAGCTTTTTGTATGTAACCAAACTTTTAAAGCGTTCGTTTTACGCGCTAATTATTGTACATTAGGACGCAGTCGTTAACATTAACGTTAACACAGATAAGGCAGGTGCACACAAGGACTAAATATAATATTAAACGAGGAAAGTAAACTTTATGTAAAACACATCGTTTACGATAATAATAAACGCCTGCATACGAGGAAGTCCTTTTTAGGTTAAAAACCAAATTTTTACAAGAGGCGCATAAACGCATAATACATAAATTCCGATACCATAACCAGGTGCTGCGAGCGATATTTATGGCAATACGTCGCGCTTCCGATAGCCGCAATCGTAAATACTAGTGATGTAGTAGTACTAGTGATGTGCGAGTAGATGTTTCAATTGTTTCCACGCACTTTCTCATGCCAGATTTACATGTCCGATAAAATACTGAAAATCAAACTGTAGAATTTATGCGAAATAGAAACTAGAACGAAGCCTGTCATATATCGCATTGTTGTTTTCATGAATACTCACTATGCTGGCGGTAGTGTAGAGACTCTATGCGAAGAGTAGTGTTGTACAGTCATGTGCAAGGAACTTAGCAAGACAGAAAGAGACATTAGATGCACATAAATCGTTTTGCTCTGCTTTTTGTTCTGCGCATCTAACTGTCTCTTTCAGATTCTTGCCAAGTTCCTTGTACATGACTATATCTCTTCTCGAGGAGTTTGACTCCCGGTCGAAGTTAATAAGTGTCAGACAGTTTGTCTTATTCTATAAAACAGCTTTAGTGAAAGCGCTCCCTATAAAATCGATAATCAGTTTCCAGTTTTTAGTTAAGAGATATAATATCAATATTAATAATTGTGTATAGGGTACAAAGATCGTGTTATTTCATTCGGGTGGCCCGACGAGTTTCGCAATCAACGGTACCGCCTTCCGAGTTAACTGCAATTCAATGTGTGGATCAAACTATAGAAAAGGTTCCATCATCATCGTCTAATGAACTCGATTCGGGATAAGATGATCGTATTTTGTGATGAAACATACAAGTTACATGACTTAAAATATACTTCATAGTTTACAACTTACGAATGTTTTACATACTTATAAATAAATATATGTATATATTTGGTTAGTATCCAAAATAAGACAAAATTTTGCAGCTTTGGTAGTGACGTTGTAATGATTTTGTCCGCCAAAAAGAAATGGCGAGACAAGGAACAGAGAAAAGTAAATTATTGACAGAACATCAACCAATACTTATCAAACATTTCATTGTCGATTTATGAGTATTTGCGTATTTATTGTAAAATACTCATCTATCTAAAGCCGCTTCTTCTTAAACTTTGCACCACCCTCAACAACTTCCCACGCATTACGTTCCATAGATCATATTTCCCTTCTACTCGTATACAGGACAAGTATTAGTAAATAGCAAAATACTACGATCTAAAAATTGGATTCCAGCCAATACCATATATAAATAAATATAGATTTGTCTGCGAAGTTGTTGAAGATGTCTGGAACACTTTTGTGAGGAACAGTACTGTTGGCTCCATTCGCAGGGCATTGAACTTTGTCACATAATGTTTTGCGGAACTCGAATTTAAGAAGTATTGACCGCTTTTTACATGTATGTAGTGTACAGATTTATCTCGCAGTGTAATTAAAGCTTCAACTCATTCATGTAACTTATTCGTTTTGTCGTTTACAAGGTAAGTTTACCTTGTAAATATTGTTATCTCAAAATCTTAAGCGTAGGACACGATTTAAGCTTAAGATGTCGAAATGATAATATGCAAAATAATCTATGAATGCAAATTAATCATTTCCATATAATTATCGGAAGAATACAATTTTCTTCTATAAAATTGAAACCTTAAAGACATAATTAATTATATCAAAACATTGGCACGTACAAATTACTGCCATGTGAAGATAGTTGGAACGCATTAACGAGTAGTTAGTTAAGTTATTTTTTTAGTTAGTAATCACGTAATACATATTAGGTAAGTATGTAATTACGTGATTACATAATAACTACTGGGCATTAGGTATTAAGTGTACCAATTAAATGCTTAATAAGTATAATTTTCCAAATACTTAAAGTTTAATGAGACTACATACAGACCTAATATATTTCATTGTTTATTATTGTATTTTTATCGTATAATTTAATTATTAATCATGAACTTGATGAGTCAAGCGGTGTGTAGTTACTAACAAGGGAGCGATGCGGGTGCTCTAATGATCATATTATTCGCGTAAACAATAGAGGTCCATTGTTGACACTTGAGGGTTATGAAAAAATGTTTTATTTACAGTTTTTAAATTTTTTTATCGCATTACTTTAGTTCTCTACATTTTAATTTTACTTAAAAGTTAGTTGGTTAAAGAAGTATTTTTAATCATTTGTATTCATAATTTAATACATATAGGAATTATTTACACTTATTGTAAGTCAAGTAATTATTCCCAAGCATCGATATAAAAGTGACTTCATCGCTTCAATTTCAAGTATATCATAACATAAAGATTTCTATAATTACCATTGAACGTAATATTTATGGAATGCATAGTTTTTTCTTACATTAATTAAACTCGTAGCTGTAGGCAACGTTGATAATGACAGTCATACTCGACCCCTCATACCGGTTACATTTTTTCATCTGCTTTATTTATCATAAACTGGTTACATACACCTACCTAGTGTTGCGACAGGGAGACTTCTATCTTTAATATTCCTACGTACCACCCACGCGAAAACAACCTCATTATGACTCGTAGGAAACGTTTGTACTGCTGTCTCTGTCTGTTTGGTATGGGAAAGTTGAGAGGGAAGTTTCGAATCGATAAAATCTCGAACGATTAAACGTAATAGACCAGTCGGGGAGAGTAATCATCGCCATCTCCATTGTTATTGCAGCCCACATGCTTCGCGTGCACTTAGCAACTTCTGTCACGCCAATGGTTTATTGCCCCGACTGTCTCCGGGCCTTATTGGAGTGCCTTATTGCTCTTTCTGCCAGTCCTTAGCAGTTTCTTGCCTTAAAATGTGCTTAAACGTTATTGCAGCTCTTTTGTTAAAACTGTTTCTAAACATAATTATTATTAACGATTAAACCTTTTGGTTAAGTTAAGACGGTTCTGATTATTAATTTTACTTCTTAAATTTTAATTGTATTATAGGTCCTCACGATTTCCGATATTTCATATAACTGGGTTGACAATGTTGAAATATACGAAATCGTGAGTACCCGTTTACGTTTAAAATCTTGTTGATATAGGGAATTTCTAAATTTCAAAATTCGTATTGCATCTGCCGAGTCAAGTAGCAATATACAAATAGATGTGGTGGTATGCATTGTTTATCGGTATTCTGAAACTTATTCAAATTACTATTTTATTACGATGTCGTCTAACATGCATACAAATTGAAAATATTAGTATGTTTACAGTAGGTGCTGAGTTTTACGTGCCGAGACTTCGATACAATCATTCACACTCACAATAGAAGCGTGAGAACTAGTTTACAAACACACATAAAATACCAAAACTCTATCTATGTATATTAAACATGTTAGAATGTTTTGAAGAGTTATAGATAATTAATTATATTTAATTTCATGGTATAATTGATAACAGTGTAGTCTTTTTTAATTAATGATATCTAGAGGCAATGTGTTGTTTCTATATGTAGGAGGTAATCTTCGAAGCTATCTACTCTTTTGATTATAAAGAGTCTTTGCATCAATTATTGTATTTAAGATCTTATTTTAATCGTTCCCATGGAAAGCTAGGGTGGGCTGTTGGTCTATTTATTGTATTTTTTTATTCAATCCAACACATAAAATAAAGCATGTTTTTTACGTCATCTGGCGAGTCGTGTAATAGTTTAACGATAATAAAATTATTTCTGACCGATAGATGATTAGTAGCACAATTTGTTCAGATCCTCTAATATTTTTAAGCATGGGAGAGCATCAAAAAACATTTTTTTAATTTATCTTCAGATTCTTTATAGCACTCACGAAGAATATTTTTCAATGAATCACAAAGTCTAATGTCATAGTTCTTTGTCGTTCATTGAGGAACGGTCCTTGAGGCCCCATCACTATTCAACAATGCAGAGTAATGAGCTACGAGTCACGCGTGTAAATTGCTTGTTCTCTCAGCATAAACGTCTACTCTGTATTTACGTGGATTATCCTAGGCATAAAAAAAACTGTTGGATGACTAAATTATGTAAGTAAAGTGAATTTACCTAAATCTTCACAGTAGATTTTACACTGTTCATTAAGGTATGGGTACTCACAAATTCACAATATGTATTTTATGCATCGTTCGATCAAATTGCATGGACCGTGGTCACGGCTAAATTGAACAATACAACTGGGTGGAAAAATCGGTGCATAAAATACATATTATCGTGAATACCCGTCACGTAGTAAAATGTTTTCTTATTAAGTTGTTTCCCAGCATAACAACATAATAATAATAATAATATATTGGCGTAGCAACACGTCAGTTACATATAATTTTATTTTATAATCCGATTGATACGTAACCCTATCCGAAGCCTGTACTGTGAAACGAAGATCCCAGGTTCATTTTGCGCTCTGGCAGATATTATTGTGACGCATAAATATTATTTGTTCTTGTTCGTTGCCACCCACATCACATTAAATAGTTCGTGTAGGGTGTGCAGTGTCAAGGGAATGAGCATGTTATTACAACATAGTACATATAAAATAAAGTCGCTTTCTCTGTCCCTATATCCCTTTGTATGCTTAAATCTTTAAAACGCAACGGATTTTGATGTGTTTTTTTAATAGATAGAGTGATTGCAGAGGAAGGTTTATACGTGTAATAAGTTCACAGAATTTCTGTAGTGTATTCAGTATCAGCATTTCACCCGTGTGAAGCCGGGGCGGGTTGCTAGTTAAATATATGCATAGCTCGAATGTATTATAGTCATCAACGACTAACTTGGCAAGAGTCTGAAAGAGATATTAGATGCGCAGAAGTCGTTTTGCTCTACTTTTTGTTCTGCGCATAAAACGATCTCTTTCAGATTCTTGCCAAGTTACAGTCCTCCGACTATAATATATTTTACCTGCGCCAGTTTCTGTAACTATTGAATTTACTATACATATTATAATGTGCTACAAAATCCTTCGGTACCCATCGAAGGTCCTATTAAATAAGGCCTAAAGCCAAGACCTCATTACCCTCCTTCAAAGTTGAGTGACAGACTCCATAGTTTAATGAATACAGGATAAATACAACAAGGACATGTCTATAATAATAATATTAAGGATAATATCTGTTAATAATACTAAGCTAGCACAAAAACCAGTGTAAAATGGTCTCTACGTCCGCGTTGTACGTACAAATATGTCCATTAATTCAACTTGGCGCCACAGATATTTTACATGAAATTACAATAAATTGTAGGTCAGAATTTATCATTAAGAGCTATGTTCCATAAAGATTGACGTGACTGAGTAATACCGAAATGATAATGTATTTTGGTGAGTGTTTAATTATTATGTTTTGGGGTCAGCAGAGGTCAGATGGATTGAGGTAACCAGTAAGATTGGCGCTGTAATGGTAATCTATCTAGGTAAATAAGATGCTCTCGTATACAACGGGACACTGTAGATATAACTGTGTGTGACTTCTTGTGGTAATTAAGTATTGCGCTTTGGAAAAGAAAATGAAATATTTGTCAAACTATTGCAAAGAAGACAGATTTATTTTATATTTTGGGATGACATTTTTTTTAATATTAAAAAATACTTCTCTTCATCATTTACTTGCAATGAATAGCAGTAGGTACGTACAAATGACCAAGTAAACTGTGTGTCAGCCAATCAGAGCACAGCGACCGGCGCAGTATTTTGACGTAATTTGTTTTCGAACAAAACATATTACATTACCGCTCTTTTGGTTATATGCTCGTTGGCCTCGGCTTTAGTATAGATAGAAGTGGCTACCAAAGTCCAATACATATCTGTCCCTCGGGCATTCGAACCTCATGGCGTCACAATGTTTTGAAATGCAGTACGTCCTAATTTCAACACGTTACCACTTCCAGTAATCTGATCTGTACCTATAGTTATAGCAGTGGTTAATTCAACTAGACTTCAATCTCGACAGCCGTTTAAAGTAGCAATTTATATCATTCTTCGACTGGCACCGGGCGACTGTCCTTATAGGGCCGAGGCTCACTGTAATGAAGACCTAATATGACAACGTTTAATTACTTGCTAGAAACATGACAAACTCTATAGATGAAGTAAATAAAAGAATGCGCTTATACCTACAGATCGTACGCGAGTTGATTGCAGTCGGGCCTGAGGTAAAGGGGGGAGCACATCGCCCCGCCGTCTTTAATATAGTGTTATTAAAGCTCAAAATTATTTATGCTCCCCCCTTTACCTCTTGCCCCGACTGCAATCACCTCGCGCGCGAGTTATACTTACCCGTTGAAAACACTGGTAAGAACTTTGAATAGGTACTCAATATCTGATTTTCAAACATATACCTAACTGTTCCTTTAAATTATTTACCAGCTATATTCTACGATGGTTTATTTGGTCATTGTTCAATTGATAATGTGACATAACAATGAAAGTAACACAACATAATAACGAAACTCCAATCCTACTTTGAAGTAAGTGGATACGAAACCTTATTAAGTCACAGATCGCTTGCTACTTTTTCGGATTACCGACTTTGAAGGCTTAATCTGTAAATTCCAGACTAGGTAGCACCTACATATTTTTATTGCCCTATACAAAAATAAAAACAAGTTTAAGTATAAGCACAAACCTTAAAAAGTCGATACCGTATTTGTGAAAATAGCACTATAAAAATGTCAAATTGAATTACAGTAAAGTGGATAACTAATTACAGCCACATGTGTAACAAGCCCTAAACTACGAGAAACAACTTTTTTGTTATCAAGAAAACATAATATAATACTTACCTTTATACTCTTTATCAATATACAAAATTTGTGTCTTACACCGAACAATAAAACTCTCTCGTACCAAGCTATATTAAGTTTTTATTTCTATTTGTTGCAGGAAGTTCATTGCCTTTCAAACGTCCTAGACGCGTGGTGCGTGCAAGACAGCGAACCAGCCAGCACCGGTGAAAACTTTCAACAGCCCGGCGACCTTCTCGACCCGAAGTACAGTGAAAAAACTGTATTCGTTAATACCAACAGTGTTGTTCAGATACACTATAAAGCCCCGTCCGAACCATCGGTAAGACACTTTGCCACCAACTTCAATACATGATTGTTCCACTGCTGGGCTCGCGTCTCCTCTCACGATGTAAGGAGAGTAGGCCTTAGTCCACCACGCTGGTCAAGTGCAAATTGGCAGGCTTCACACACCTTTTAGAACACTATGGAGAACTTTCAAGTGTGCAGGTTTCCTCATGATGTTTTCCTTCACCGAAGCATGCGATAATTAACTTGTAATACGCACATAACTTTTTGAAAATAATGGTGCGTGCAGAGTTTGAACCCAGGACTTCCCTTTTGAGAGACCTTAATCCTTAATCGTAATATGAATCACATTGTTTGACCTAACGATACATTACTAATCACAGCTAAGTCTGTTTAAAGTTTCTTTTGCCTTTAACGTCTATTAATAATTGCTTTCCAACAGGTTAAATTCAAAATAGTAAACACGACACAAAACCACGACTTCTACGTTACCGACAAAACGCATTGTGAGAAAGGTAAATGCACTACAGTGATCAGGGCATCGCCTAAGCCTACCTTCTGTTCTCCAACTAGTAGAGTCTCGGAATCACTAAATCTGAAGGTCAGTTTTGATGGGTTGTCAGAAGAAACCGAAGTGAAGTACAAGGTTCCGTGCGCATGCGCCTGCAGTGATAACGTTGTAAAAAACGCAAAGGAGTGCAGTCTCAATGGTGACCTATCCTGTGGTGTTTGCACGTGTCATAGTGGATGGTGAGTTACTGTTGTTTTAATATTAACATCCTTTAATGTACTTTTTTTTATCCTTTACGTAAGTATTACGAGGAGGATGTTAAATATATTATTTAGCAATTGTGACAAACAAATTAATTTACATATTACAATTCGATTAAGATATTCATAATTATATAAGTATATTTATAAATCCCTTTTATACCATATCAAGTTTAAGTACCTTCAATTACCACACATATCTATCGCACAATATAATCTTTAACTATGTCATGATACAACAATCTTTAATGACGACACTAACGACACCTAGACGGTCACACGCGTACAGTCATGTAGGTATAGATAATAAATTGACCTATTAGATACACTAACGACACTCTATTACCAATGTCCGACCCTAATGATGGTAGCTCATGTTTATGCTCCTATCAACAATTAGGCACAATACAACACTTATTTCCATACCAGGCGTGAATAACTTGATAAGTCGAAAATGACCTTTTTTTCAGGGCAGCCATTTTAAAATTTAAGTTTTTATAGAAATGTTAAGAAATAAATAGGTACTTCTTTATTTTAATGTAATTCCTTTGCTTTGAGTTTTCAGATAACTATATCCTTTATTCACCATATGAATAAAGTAATCCTGATGCTTATTATGCATTAAAAAAACACGTAAGTCGACTTATCAAGTTATTCACGCCTGGTACGGATTTATTGTTGTTGTCCGAATGTTTGTTACATCACTGGGTTCTCAGTGAGCCTTTACAGTGTCCCACAAATAGTGTATTCACGAATCATCTCTGCAAAGTTAATTATAGAGTGTACACTGTACAGCCCACTTTCTTAATAGTGACTCGTTAAAAATGTCTACATTATACTTGACATTACGGACGTGCTCATAATTTATTCTGAGAAGGCATCCTGAGACAGTTGTTACATGTGTTAATGCATACGTATGCATACGCATAAATTATTATTTCGTAACGTGGCTCGCTCCAGTGTTACAACGCACACCAAAATGCATAAAGCAACTCGCTCAGTCGACAAGCGACTCATGGTTTAGTCGTTTCCTCTTCGAATTCTTACAAGCAATGCAATATATCTTACCTTCTAGGCTTCTACAACTTTTAAAACATAGAGATACCTATATTACCTTGCTTCGGCAATAGATACTAAATTGCTCAAAATTTAGATTACAACGAAACCTGAAGATGTCAGAGATTAAGTCATTTTCTGAGAACTGGGCCATAATAAAATATTATATGAGAGTCATTTATGCCCAATTTGCTTTTAGTATTGAACATTGAATGTTTAAATGATATGAGAAATTTATCAAATAACATTTTAAGTATGCTTTTTACATAATCTTTCATGGTGTAATACCTAATAACAATAATAATGAGAGCATACAGAAGGTAGACAGTGAAGACAGACATTAGCTGTCATGTAATGATGATAATAATGATTTTAAAATTACCCTGAACGCCTTACACGCAACGGTGCCATCGTAAAATAATTACTATATTAAGATTACGCAGATATTGTCGTATATGTCAATTAGGTATAATCCACGTAATTATTTTTATGTGAACATTTGTATAACAATATAAAATCGTCATAATCGTTATGCAGGTAACATAAGTTCTTGAGTTGCTAAGGACCCTGGGTATTTTATGCTCTAATTATTTACGTGTACTGACAAACAACACACTGTGACAATATTTTACTGCACATGCGATTGTAGATTCTCTAAATATATCTCTGATTTCAGGACTGGTCCTTTTTGCGCTAAAGCTGTTTGCGAACAGAAATCTATTCGTGGCGACGTAAGATGCACCAGTCCCAATTCTTATGTAAGTATTATATCTATTGATTTCAATTAGCAAAACATCATGTCCTAGGTAAATACCTACCTCGGTAGGTGTAATACGTGTATAAATTGTAACTAGTTTAGCCGCTTTCAAAACGGACTATCCTAAATCACTAAATTATGCTCTTTTGCACATAATAAGTAGGTACAGACTCAAAATATTTCCGTTGTTTATACTCGCCAATAAACTGAATAACTATATGGCTTTGAGACAAAATTCTTACGAGCTATTAAAGCCAGACATAAATATAAAAAGAGTATTTCTGTTGTGCCCAAAATAAATGTAGCTTTTTTTCTAAAGCTGGAATGTTCTGGAAACGGCGTATGTGGGCCTTGCGAGTCCTGCGTCTGCTTTACCGACCGCGTCGGCTCGCAGTACTTCGACAAGAACAACTTCTGCGCTGACATCTGCATGACCGTCAACGACTGCGATGAATGCCTGCGAGATCCAGTGTTGGGCAAATGTGACCCCTGTCCCATCCCGTTGTTTTACCAGAACTTCAACGAGACGTTATTGGGACAGAGGGATGAATTGAACAGGAGTGTTTGGGTGACGTGTAATGAGACATTCGCGGATGGGTATCACGTTGAGTACGTTGCCATGAGGGACGAACGCTCAGACACGTACTTCATGATCCCGCCCAGTGAAACCGAAAAGGCAGCCATCGGCGGAGGTGCCGTTAACGGTAAGGATCTTAGTACTGTTTTTTTATTAAGTTAGATTTTAACTTTAATCCCACCTGATGGTGAGAGGTACATACCTGGTACCTTGCGCTAAAATTTAAAATCATATGCGGTATTCTACTTTTATTCATAATTAATATTTTATGCATCGTATTCAAATTTGTCGTCAGCGTAATTCTAATTAACATATTTAACTTGTGTTAGTCATTGTTTGAAATAATATAGTCAGTTCTTATTATGTCCTTCAATGCCATAATTTTATTTACCATATTTCATTTACTTATTTTTTGTTGTCTAACAATAACTTTTTGACAGTAGATGCCCGCATAAAAGTAAAAAAAAATAAACAAAGCATCTGGTAAATACGCACCGATACCACAATACCCCGAGTTCTCTAATAACAAACAGTCGTTTGTAAGGACATTAAATATTTCGGTTTACACAGTTGCTTGTCTCTATGATGACTGTACATAAATATTCGACTACTATATGTAGGGTTGCCATATTTTGTTTGGATGAAATCGGGACGTTCCGGTATGGAAAGTAATAAATTCCCAAGTTTCATGAAATCATACAATTCATGCATGTAATTCTCTGGAAGTCATTCCTTATTTATAACGTGGCGACTGCTTCCATCAATTTATGGATGTAATTATATCAGTAGCTATATGACTTTCATTAACGTGGTCAAATGTGGGTCATTTTAATGGTAATCATACTGTAGGGACAAAGGGTTTAATTTTGGTGTCCAGTCCCGATATACATAGAGTCCCCGTATTATGAAAACGGATGGCTACCATAACCATATGCTATCCGTCACTATGTTTATCTCAACGTCTGTGAATAAACAAACTGTTTTAATTCTATGCATCCTTCTCTTGCGTTATAAATTTAATATTCCTTTATTCATTGCGTCCCTCTCTATCGCAACATAATCGGGTGCTTGTTATGACTAAGTAATTATCTGTTTGTTGGTTTGTGCTAATGGCATCACTTGTTACTTGCTTCTATAATCATTTATTTGATGTCTATGTTTGCTCTTTCCGGCTTAAATGGAATTTGTATATAAATTGTCGAATATGATAGTGTTTGACCTTTTGTGAGTTGTATATTGTTATGTAGAGCCCAGATTATAGGTACTTGACTGGTCAGCGACTTTCATAGGCAATGACACTGAACTATTTGGTAGTAAAAAAGTTACTATCTAGTAATATCTAACTGGTCAGTCAGTCCGAGTACCCTGCAATGACCCAGGGGGTGTGAATAATTTTCTCTTTCACCTAGGGTGTCTTATTCTAACGCGTAATAAATAAGTGTATGTAGACTGCAAAATAGACGTATGTACAGTAGGTACTGAAAGACATACCAAGTCATGGGGGTCACTGACCCCTCTTACCCCTTTCGGGTACGCCCATATTATTATTTATGTTATGCACTAACCTCTATAATACTCGTACTAGTGCGCTGGACAGACTTTGTCATACAAAATGACAGCTAATTTATGTGCAGTTATGAGACGCCTCCATCTAAAAATGTACGGACTAAATTTGCCGTTTAATTTTATCATTAGTTCTATCGAAAGTCGAAAGTAGCCATTGCAATCAGCGCCATACATCAACATCAAATTGGCACAATTTTACGACGTCTAGAGCCAATCCAGCATACTAGAGTATAACAGAGGTCAATGACACTCGCTGACGGTATACATCATTGCAGTAGCGCTACCGCTGGGGATAGCACTTGCGGTACTGGCGGTGGCAACGGTGGGCAGCATGGTGGTATACAAATTCTGGAAGAACCGACTGCCACCCGTGCCGCTCACCGACCCCGTGTATACCAACATCGATGCCGAGGACTGTCGCGGAGAAAACCCAATTTACAGACCCCCTACGTCCAGCTTCAAGAATCCTACGTACGGGAAGTGGTAGACTTGGTGAGTGTTCATTGATTTTTTTAAATATTTTATTTTGTTTCTTTGTTTGTTTGTTTGTTTGGGTGAAATCTTACAAGCTGAATTAGAACTACTTCCTCGCAAACATGAAGTTGAAATATGACACTTTGCTTCAGTTTTTTACAAGTACAATCTAATGACACTTGGGTATTTAAAAGCGTTTTTATAATTTTTTAAACTTAATCTATTTGTGACCATTATTATAAATAGGTACATGATCCTTCTATATGTGCGTCATATTACGTTAAAATAAAATTACACAACTGTAATTATAATTCTAGTGTATTATTAAAAAAAGGAATTATCCGTTAATTGTGTAGGTATGTACTTTTAATTCCCCAAGACAAATTGCGAAGCCTATACAGCAATAAGGTCAGCGTTACCAAACCTTGTTTAAATTTAAGCGCAATCAAATAAAGGGCAAAATGATGCAATTATTCACATTTATGCATATCATTATCTTTATGTAAAGGTCAAACGATAAACACTGATTTAAATTTACTTGAACTAAATTAGCCCTATGTATAACTATAACGAAATGTGATTAATGATCAGTTAATCAGATATAATGTAGGTATATTAGGAGAAATCGATAGAGTAATCTTCTACCTTCATATTTATATCGTAGAGCCTTCGTATATCTCTAACTCTGTTGACTGACTAGACTAGGGTAACCCCAGTCTATACAGATTTATTTATTTTTTAATTAAGAAATCGTCATATCTATTATTAACACATAAGATTAACACAATACGTTAGTGTGTCTTTATACATATGTAGGTATATATAAACTTACATATTATTATCATATTATTGTTAATATTGTATTGTAGATTTATAGTTTGTACTAGCTAGAAGATTTCTTATTACGAGTAGGTATGTACATAATTAAGTAATAAGTATGCATTTATTTCGTTTTATACTCGTTGTAAGTGGTTGTGCCGTTGTGGGCAAGCAAATTGATTCGACTAATTAATTCAATTATGTCTTTCACAATGAACTAGGTACAAGATCAATTACGATTTCGAAGTAAGTTCTGGCCATTAATAAAATTATAATTTATATCTGCATAACCAGGCTTAACGGTATATCCGTATTAAGGTATTGCAATTAATTAACTTGCGAATGAAATATAGTTTACAATAAGCATTTTTTTTATTTACTTATACATATATTGGTCAAGTAACTAAGCCCATATGTGAAATAAGGATTTAAAGTCTTTAATAGTGCATAGTTAGATATATGTATTGTAGTCCATAGCCAATTATATTTATTCTCTTAAAGATACCTACTATATAACAGAATATGCTTAGTGTACAATGCACATACGTATATTTTATCGGATACGAAGAAGAGGGATTCATTGTTATAGTCGAGACAAAGAGTCCCACTCAGACGTGTGGGGAAGGCAGGCCGGTACTTCAGCACGAGACGTGTGGAATTATTACTTACACTTTAGTCTTTTCACACCTTTAATGATTTTGATGTTAATTATGAGTTTTAGGCAACTGCATTTGTTTTAAAGTAATTTGGAAAGCCGTAGAAAGAGACAGTTAGATGCGCAGAAGTGTTTTTTTATAAAACACATAATTATATAAGATGTAAAAAAACCACTTCTGCGCATTTAACTGTCTCTTTCTATGTCTTTCCAAGTTACTTGTCGATGACTATACTTTATATTAACTAAGAAATATTGATATAAGTTCTTGATCATTTAATATTATCTATCTTTTGAATCGATTATATATTTTGTTGGTATGAAAATAGCACGTTGAAGTTTTTAAAAGTTGCAACAATGATATTTTTAGTAGGTACCTGTGGTTATAGCGGTCGTAAATGACAGTTTGATTAAAATACGACGTAGATAAACGAACTACGATTTGCAAACATATATAATTTCGAACTCATCTGCCTACATCCAATGTCTCTAATTCATTTACCTCACACAATCACAAACATAGGAAAATATTGAATAATTTATGTAAACTTAGGCCTTACATTTGCATAGTAAGTAAGTTAAGTAAGGATTCCGCGATAATATATTTAACTTTAAAATCACATGCATACTTAGTAACCTAATACTATGTGCAGTAGCAACGTATACATAATCCGTTTAGACTAACAAGAAGTACTTATAAACGTGTCTCTAGTTCAATACAGACGTCGCGGGCCGCAGCCTTGTAACGCAATAAAGGTGAATTACTCGTAGTATCGAAATCATAGGACCGTTCACTGCAGTTGACTGCACTTAGTTTTTAGTCACGTTCACCGCATTATAAGCATATTTAAGGGTATTTGTCACTTTTTTAAGTAAATAACTACCAAAAATAACGATGGAAAAACTGTCTTTCACACTTTTTAAAACATTCAGTGCCCCCAACGCGTATGTGCGTTTTTAACTCTATTAAAATACGCCCATGCCGCTTATATTGTATATGCGTTTAAACGTTAGTGGCACCCCATTTGACAATTTTTAGGAACACTGAGCGTAGGAGGGTGGCAGTGAATGAGTTGAAAATATTAGAATAGGCATAGCAATGGGAAGAATAGCCTAGAAGATAGAAATATTTCGCTATGGGGGCACCTTGATATTTCTAATAAAATTATTAGAAGACTTAGTATTTCATTCACAGGCAGATACAATTTAGCGTTTATAATATTAGATAGATTAATGTGGATTTAGAAGGAAATTATTCCAGTTAAAATGAGTACTTAAACATGTCATTGTTATTTTAAGAATTAAAGTAGGTAGTGTAGGTACACTAGGACTATCGGGCATTGTGTCGTCATGAAACCGCAGGATGGTAATAGGAAAAACCATTAAGTTGTACCAAACCTTTGCCCCTATTGAAAAATATAGCGAAGTGATATTAATTTATGACATTATAAATCAATTAACTACAGAATGTGGTCGGACGTCATGTTGTTTTGATAAGCTACGTTACGTTTACGTTAACGTACGTACGTTACGGACGTTTATTATTCTATAATAGTGGGCGTAGGTTTCCACAGATTTAACTTGAACTTTAACTACGTGGTTCTATGTCGAATAATAATAAATAAATGCAGGAAAATAGATGTTCTCTAATGGGTAGAGATTGGTAGAGACTTGAGAAGCCTTCATGTCAAATGCTTTAGCGTGGATTCAGAGCTGTCCGGGCCGCCCGTACGGGTGGATCCGGGCGCGCCATTTGATTGAAAACCGTACGG